>JARVGV010000630.1:22479310-22492979 GCA_031762435.1 Hypsolebias longignatus | reverse complement strand
CCATGGGCCATTAGTGGATAACCGCAGTTGTAGCATGTTGTTGTGGCTCTGGACGCATTTAATTTAATGAACGAAGACGTCAAAATGGCTCTTTTGATCGTAAAGGTTGCAGACCCCTGGTCTATAAGATGCTCTCTGTCCTCCGTGTAACTCCAGAAATGTTCAGAACAGAAAATATCATATTGGAGTACAGCGCCACTTTGAATCTTATTTCTATGAAGACAAAAAAATGTTGAGTGAGGTCTGCTCCTCTGGTTGTGAAAGGGTTGGGATCAGCTGGTAGTCATCAACAGGCCATCAGAGGCACACAGCCAGTTTCCATCAGGAACTGCAGCACCTACTCCATCTTTAAAAACTCTTTGAAACTTTGGCTGAAACTGAACCAGAAGTGCACTCATGTGTAATTATTTTATTTTCTTAAGGCATCATACCTTTATTGTAATTTCATGGTGTGTTATGTTTTAAATAGGCGATGTTTGTATCATTATCTGCTCTTTTTTGTTTTGTGGGATGTTTCTTGTTCTGCCTTATAACGGATAAAAATGAGCTATTGTGCTAACTCCAGCATATTTGCATTGATGCGTACTGCTGACCTGTTGATGAATGCATTGTCCTAATTTAAATAAATGAAACGGGTAAAATCTTCACATTTCGGCTGATGGCTTCAACTTCCTGTTCGTTGAAGCATTCATTGATTTACACCGTCATTATCAGTGAAACTGACCTTTCACCTCACCACAATCATGTTTATACTCGGTAGACTCTTGCGTTTGGGCTTGTTTTGTGAGGGGACTTCATGGTGGTTGGGAGAAATTCTTCACTGGAACCATTTTCAAATGACATCAAATCGTTAACTGCTTTAACCTTCTTCCCTGCCCGGGTTCGTTATGACTCACGGTTTATGACAATCTTATTTATTTGCTACACAGGAACCATGACAGGTGTGCCCGCTAACGTGATTTGCCTGAGCGTCATCGAACATCTGCTTCAAATAAAACAAGTTCAGCTTCTTGCGAGCAGGGTTCTGTAAAAGGTTTTGAACAATTAATGTTTATTGTGAAAAGCTCTTTTAAGGACGTCAGTTTGGAGAAGTGGCGACCAAATGTGATCCCTCCGATCCTTCATAGCCATTCACCTAAGTGGCTGTGAAGTGGCTCATTCAGTATCTTTAGTCTAATAAACTCTTGTGGGCTCTTGCAGACTCGGTTTTTTAAAACTTTTAGGCTCATTTGTGTTCATGCGGTGTGTATTCAATCAGAAAGGATCACACAAACGTCGTGAAATTTGTCATCAGAGTGGGCAGCCTTCATTAAGTTTTTAATTTTATGAATGTCATCGCATGTGAACTTTGCTCAGTCTATGAACTTGAAGGCATGTTGCACACAAGCTGCAGCTGAAAGGCCTTAAAATCTCTGAACTCTGAGGACATTCTAAACGTACGCTGCAGCTTTTCTCCTCCTGCTTGTCAGAAAAAGTAATGTTTTATCTTGTAATCTGACAGATGCACACAGCATTCAAGCTGCAACCGGAAAAACTGGCTGCTTTCCGGATGCATGTTTGGTCTCCCAGCAATCACACCAGCACTTTTTTCCCTGTACTGTGCTCCAGTCCTGCAGTGTACTTTATGTTTAGAGGGTCTTTACATGGTTATTCTGGCAGAAAGAGCCCCGAGCTGCGTCAGAAGGGCCACAACAAGATGCTGCTACTTGCATTAGCTAATCAGAATAAGCTTTATCATCATTGCATCTGAGTACAGTACAGTGAGATTATGTTCGTACAGTCGTCCGAAAGATGGGCGGACTGCACGTTGCTGCTGCTCCTAAGAGCGCAGCACCTTATTATTTTAGAGAGAAAAGGGGAAAGACCATGAGGAAAGGATAGTGGTATTACAAAAAAAGATCTCTTTACACCTTGTCCTTATCAGGACATGATTTAAAACTTCAAAAAACTCTCCCAGCAAGCACATTTATAGACACATTACATATGCATTTGACGACAAGACAGTGAGATTTGTCCATGAAGCACTTCCAGATAGCACCATAGTCCTGGTAAGACGTTGGGGTCAGCCAGCCAATAAGCGTTTACAGAAGTTCTTGGAGAGGGGAGCTAGAGCAGAGTCTTCTTAAGTTTCCACATATCCCAGGAGAACTTTGATTACCAGTACTTGGCCTGCTTCAAGGCTGAACGGGGGAGTCAGATTCAGATGAGCCACATTTGTCGATATTTAAAAAAATAAATAAAAATTCCAGGCAGACTGTTTTATCTCATCAGTTTTGAGTTCTGCTGGTACTTCCGATCAAAAATGGCCAGAGGTGTGGGCATTCCACTGGTCCGTGCTTATTCGCTACCTCCAAGGCTGTCCCCAACATGTTGGCGAGTCCCCGAAGCCACAAGTGGCCTGTGATTCTCACAAATCCCTTCTTCTTATGGTTGAGTTCGTAAATCAGCTGATTTTTGTGCTCGAAGCACGAACCAAACCTTGGCAGGTTTGCCATGGCCGAAACTGATGCCACCGTCTTCTTCAATAGCTGATAACAAAGGTATCCGACGGTGCCAAAAGCCAAAAAAGCAGAAACTCTATCATGATTCCAATTATATAAACACCTTCAGCATCCTCCTGAGACAATACAGAAAGGCACATCAACTTCCACTCTCCCCACGGATCCCTGACGTACCCTGCCGCGTGCGTCTCAGCGGGGCATGAGGGCTCTCCAGTCGCTTGGTTGAAAAAAATTTAATCAATTGCGTTGAAAGTCCAGCTGACCAGATCCATGACAGTAATTTACAGTTTGGAAGATGTGTAAGTAGAAGCTCCGTTACACAAGACAGAGAGCAAAAAAGCAGGCGGGAGACGGGAGAGGGAAGAAAAGCATCCGTCTTGCTCAAGAGCAAGTGGGGAAAAAACTGCAACATGCAGAACTGACAACAATGTGAAGGGTTATAAAATAGTGTTTGAATAAACTCTGATTTTTGTTTTCTTGCTGCAAGTCTGTAACAATCCACTTTGTTTTATTTTATTTTTTCTCAAACTATTAGCTTGTCTGGTCAGAATTAAACCATTTTTCTCCAAATTGAGATAATCCAAAGAGCTTTTTACAGAAATTAATCTGAACTCTTCACAGAATCCCACTTTCAAAGATCTGAACTGTTGATTTAAGTACCTTTAAAAACAAATTATATAGAATCCATCTGTGTTTCATAGTAACTCCGTCACTGTTGAGATTTTTCAGCGCAGACAAAAGTAGCTGACATACAAAAAGGAGTTTTTCTCTGCGTGCCTTTCTGAATTTTTTTAATTTGTTGTTAAAAATTGAATTTGTTTCCTCAGAGTCCTTGCAGACGGTGGTGCGACCAAACAAAGGTTCAACCGTGGAGGTGTCCGCCAAGCTGCCTTCGGCTGAGTGCGCTGTGTGCACTGTCAGCGAGGCGAACGACACCCAGACCTCCTGCCGCTCCTCTGTGTCCCTGCAGCCTGAAGCTGAAGTGAAACTGATGTTCAAATGCCCCCAGCAGTCGTACACGGTGACAATTACCAGCTCTATCGGTGAGTTTCTGCAACAAATGATCACGGCACTGAAACAGTTGCCAGGTTTTATCATTCTTTAAAAATAATATATATATATTGTACATTGAAAATGGTTTTAGGAACAAATAATACCATTTTACAGAGGCAAATGCAAATCGGTTGTCTGTTAGCAGAATTATGCAAAAAATGATGATGGGTGTGTTGTGTAAAAAAGGAGGATAACATGTTTTTCATTTCAACTTGACCAGATTTTTAAAATGCAAAAAAAAAAAAAAAAAAGCCTCTGACAGTGAAAATGCTTCCAGATTAGATTCCAACAATGTTATTCTTTTGATTTTGAACACCAGTCTTGGTTCCCACCCATTTATTTCTTGGTGTTTTGTGTCAGAAATGCATTTCGTATTAAGAATAAAGCACTAAAATGTCTAACCAATCACATTGTCTCAAACTTTAATCAGATTGCACTGAGAATGCCTGCAACCCCAAGATGGTAGAAGTCCAACCGTCCATCCTGACGGAGTTCCACAGAACCTTCATTTGGGAGGTGAAGGCACCCAAAAAGATGTTTGTGAGCTTGAACGTTCTTGGAGAAGGATTGACGGAAACATCGAAACCTTGCACCGATGGACTGCAGTATTCGGTGGCCCTATCAAAAACGGACATAGAGGACAAAACTCTGTATTGTCGTGGGGGATCCATGACGCTTTTAAAGCTGGTCAACGAGGCCGTTGCGTCTCTTGAAGTCAAGCCAGAGATGCAGGTGGAGTCCGTGCTGTTTCAAGCCTCCGCTGGACCTTTAAGTAAGAACAAATTCCTGTGCAAACTCCTCTTTGAAACACCACCATACATGCATTTAGAAACGGCTGCCAGTTAAATTCAATTAAATTCAATAAAACCTTGGCCTATGAGGTTAATTGTGATAATTAAGCCACAGTTGGTGTTGTTGATATTGGATATAACCCTAAATATGTGTTAATAGTAATGAGCTAAGGAACAAGTTGTGACTTTATATGTTTGAGATTGGGTTAAAACTCCTAGTCTGACAAGCAGACTATGACATTAGCTAAATGCTGGCTTCTTTTTCTTGTTCTTTCGGCTGTTTCCTCTTCAGGGGTCACCACAGCGAGTTAGCTCATTCTGTTCTCTCTCCTCACTCCATGTCCTCTCAAACTGAGTCTTCTTTTCTTGAGTGTTTCCTTATTGTCTTTTAAATCCCCTTTGTCGTTCTAACTATATCCTGTCTATAGCTGTAAATTCTGATGGTTTAAACTAGTAAAAAAGGTTTTATTTGTGCTATTCTTAGCTATGAGATTCAATACACAAATAAGTGAACCTTACGGGTGGTAAAATATGGATTTCGCATTGAACCAAGCTGTTTCCACCACACCCAGTTTTCCATTTAAATTCTAAACTTGATTATATTTTGACACAGACATTAGAATTGTGCAAGTTTACCCTTTGCGTCATTTTCCCGCCATTTTGCACATTCATGCTAACACGTGTGAGGGGAGTGGTCCTTATTTTAAAGAAAGTAAACTGATAGAAATATCTGTAAAAACATTTTTTTTTCAGAACACGTTTTAAATAAAGAGCTACTGTACATTAAAATATATAGTTTACAACAATGCAAATGAGATAATCAGATGTAATCAATGCTATAAATGCTAATTAGCATGTGGCTAACTGCAAGTAAGCTTGTTTGCAGCGTTATACTCATCCACAGCATTCCCAGGCGTTGACGATGTTTCTTGTGTTTACTTTTATTTATTTTACTCCCAGTAAATTGCAAAAAAAAAAAAGTTGTATAATCTGTAAAATAAATACATGTAGCCAAATCAAGGATGGTATGTGGGAAGTTTTGGTAAAAACGTGTTGCATTTGTTCACAAAAAGAATCAGTGACCGCTTGTGTTTTCTTTAAAGAGGGTCCAATTTTTAAAGGAGTTTTTCAGCTGCTGCTCCTTGTTGCAGAATTTAAGGTCAAGGGTCACTGCATACGTGGAGGTTAAATGGGATCAGGCCAAAGGCTTTAGGAGGCGCTTTACACACAAGCCAAGCAGTTTACAAACATTTTAATCAGAATTTCCTTCTGTGTCACCAAGTTTTGGTTTTATTAACTCCTTTCAGTGGAACCAGCAGTCGTGACCATCGGTCCCGGTGTTACTGTTGTCCTGAGCCGTGACCCGAGAGATCCAGAATGTGAAGTGTGCATCCTTGGTGGCGTCACTCCTGATTGTAGCTCGACAGAAAAGACTCTAAAGAGTGCTGAACAGCTCTCCATGGAGTTTAGCTGTATGAAGCCTCAGAATGTATTCACTGTGAAGATGACAACCAAAATAGGTAACCAAAATGATGAGCT
The DNA here is from genome assembly GCA_031762435.1 of Hypsolebias longignatus. NCBI lineage: Eukaryota > Metazoa > Chordata > Actinopteri > Cyprinodontiformes > Rivulidae > Hypsolebias > Hypsolebias longignatus. The sequence goes on along the minus strand of JARVGV010000630.1, from coordinate 22,487,095 downwards.
ATTTAATGCTAACTAAATATGATTTTTAACTATTTATTTACTGATTAACATGTGTTTAGGTTACATTTGTTTCAACTCTGTTTAATTTGATGATTGAGTTTTCTTTTGTTCTTTGTGTTGCTGAAAGTCAACTGAATTTAAACATTTGGTTACTCACGTCCTCAGATTGCACAAAGAGCTCCTGTATTCCTGCTGCAGCTGAAGTTGATCCAAACCTTTTCAAGGACTTCAAGAGGATCCTAAAGTGGGACATTAATGTCCCAGACAAAACCGTTTTAACTTTGGACTTCCCTAGTTATGGACTGAAGGACATTACAGCCGCAGGAAGTTGCCCGGATGGCTTTCAGCACACGGTGAGCACCACCAAGTATGACGGATCAATCAAAACGAACCGTTACTGCAAAGACGGGACGGTGTCTGAGCTTGATGCGCTCGGAGCAACGACTGTGATGCTTGAAGTGCCCAAAGGAGGAGAACTGACCAAGACTGCGTTCAGTGTCAAAGCGACGCCAAGGCGTGAGTAAATTTGATTTATTTAGAAAAACAAAATGAATATAACTATATATCCTTAAACATATACCTTTTGACTTTAGGTGGCAGAACAATGTCGGTGACCTCTGACCCCAACACCATAATCTATGTGACCAAGAAGGATACAGATGTAGACTGTACAGTGTGTATAAATGATGGGTCCAAACAAAAATGCAGTCCAATGCTTCTGACGCTGACTAACCCTTACAACACTTCGGTTGAATTCACGTGCCCTCAACCTCAGGATGTCTTCTGGGTGGACATCAACAGACAGATCGGTATGACTATTCAAAATATTTCTTTGCGAGGATTGGTATTTGTGTTGACTCTGAAACTGGTTTGTAAAGATGAAACACCCAAGCTATAACAAGCTGTCTCTTCTGTGACTGTCTGCTGTCATTTAGCTGCCTCCAAGTTTCTGATCTCCCTGGCAAAGAATAAATTCAGTAACCGTAGATATTCAGATGCTTGTAACAACATAAATCTGTCTCCAATATGTTTTGCCCATAGACTGCACGGCAGCATCCTGTCCTGACAATATTGTACACGCCGAGAACACGTTTTTCCCCGACTTCAACCGGACATTCACTTGGGACTTCAAAACGAAAAATTCCTCTCTGGCTATCAAACTGAACTTTCCGGAACTGGGGATGCGGCAGATTTCCAATGAGCAGATGTGTCCGGATGACCACACATATTCGGTTATTGACTACCTGCGCACAGGGCGGGCGATAATCGGTACTTTTTGCAAAGGAGGGCCCGTGACCTCAATATTGGCTCTTTACAAGGGCCGTGTGGCTCTGTCTGTGCCCGGGAACACCAAACTGTACCCGGTAGACTTCTCGATTGATCTTGGACCTGCCATCAAAAGTAAGTCCGAAAGTGGTTTTTGTATTCTTGTTTTGATCTAATAGACGACTGAGATGTCACACGGTGTCTGATATCGTTCTCACTGTGTAATAAGATGTATTGATGGGAGTAATGTATTATCTTTAATCAGGAGTGGACAGTTTAATTCAAGACCAGGATTTACTGTACGTTTTCCAACAATTTTGTAAGGGTGGCCATTGCTCCCCTGGTCTCCGCTTGACGTCACCCCTGAGCAGGAGATTTGTACTCCTTCAGAGTTTAATTTACTTTTATCTTAGTCCACATTGTGTATTTTTGCACCTAACAATTAAAATACATCTTGTCATAAACATAAAATATAAGGAGGTATCTAATGTCCTTAATTATGTTTCTAACCCTGATAGTGTCTGCTTCTCGCCCCTCAGGTATGGCCATAGTGGAAGTCAATTTACCACGAGGTGTATCAGAAACCGATTTCATCACCCCAAACTACCCTGGAGATTTTCCTGATTTCCACCTGATTCAGTGGGATTTCAAGGTGCCCGGCATGCACAACTACACCGTCCACTTTCAAGAGAAAACGGAGCCCGAATGCCTCTCGGGCAATGTAGAAGTGGAGTATCGGAACGAGAAGGTGGTCAAACGGACTCTGACAGATCCTCAGCCTCAGCATCAGCAGGGCGACTTCAGCATGGTGCTGAAGAACTGCGAAACAAACAGCACCCTGCAAGGACTCAGCCTGAGCTTCAGAGTCTCTGTGATGAGAAGTGGCCATCCAGGTACAATTAGACCTGTCACAATAACACATTTTGCTGGGCGATTAATTGTCTCAGGAATTATTGCGATAAATTGATAATATTGTTTGAAATTTGACAATAATTATTAATTATTGTCCAATTTAAGAAGAATTGTTGGTGACTTTGTTTTGGGTGTAGTACCTTTTTTGACCACCGAATGGCAGTATAAGACTGTTTGAACCAAAGGATGGATAGTGAGGGAGAGAGAAACGTGTCTCTTTAAGAAATGGGAGGGAGGCCCCTTGGTGACTTGGGATGTCTCGCCTTCATTTTTTTTTCAAAATGGCGGACATGCGGTATGGTTTGAACTCTTTAGCATAGCATTTTTCACACAAAGCTTTTAATAAAAAATCAGTAAACAAGTTCTCAGCTTCTTTTTGTAGAGGAAAAATAACTTTTTTACATGAAGGCACAGAATTTTGGAGCTTTAGAAGTTTTTTTTCCTGAGGTCGGCTAGTTAGCTTAGCTCATATCTTAGCGTGTCAGCTTAGCTACTGTTAGCGACCCAAAAATGCGATTTTGGATGGTTAAAACGCATTTTAAAGAGAAATGAGAAAGGGAGGTGTCAGTGAAGAGCACCTGAGTTGAGCCTTTTGTCATTCAGTGTCTTCAGTAGAAAGAGAGAGACAAAGAAACAATCCTCTTCTTCTTCTTTCGGCTTTTCCCTTTTCAGGGGAAAGCCTATAAATGAAAATGAGGTCGATAATTTTAATTTATCATGCGATTAATTGATTTATTGTTTATCGTGACAGGCCAAGGTACAATATGACTAAATATGTCCGCTGGGAGTCGGGTTAAATGAAAAGCCTGATTTGGGACCTAGAAGTCAGTAGTTGTTGCAGAAGAGCAGAGTGACACGGTTTTATTTCAGTGGTGCCCAACCCTGGTCCTCGAGGGCCACGACTCTACACGTTTTAGTTGTTTCTTTGCTCCAACACACCTGATTTGAATTAGTGAGTGATAAATTGCTTCTGCAGAACAGCTAGTTATGCAGAAAAGGCGGTTTTATGTAAAAAACAGTGACTGTCTCATCTGCACAGCTTTGTTTGACAAAAAGCTGCTTTGTGAGCAGAAATCTGAGAAATGTGTCCCTTTTATTTCTCTTTAACTTCTGAGAACGAGCCGGCAGAAAGAATCCTACAGTAGAGAAGTTAGTCAGAGAATGGAAAGCAGATGGAAATTAATGTTTTTCTTTTTTTCAAATAAATTGTTACTGAAAGTTTAGGACAACACACAATGTTTTCTGTCTTTGTGATACTTTGCCCTGATTTAAAAAACAAGTTTCTATGGGAGATTTTTGTAACTCATAATACCTGAAGAATTACAAGCATAATTTAAGAAATTAAGTTAAAAAAAAAGTATATTTAGTTGGTAAATATTTTAAATACACCAATATACTCAATATAAATTACTGAGCATGCATCAGGACATTTTAAATACCATTACAAGAGTAATGAGTTTTTCCCCTTTTGTACAGTAAAGTATTCTGTGTTGTGTTTTGTTAGTTCTCTGTACGGTGGATCTAACCAAACTCCGAGGAGTCTCCCTGCAGATCCAGAAGGTGGGTTCTGACCCGTTTTGTGAGATCAGCATGAACTCTGAGGTGAAAGAGAAGATGGAGGTGGCTGCTGGAACCACAGCCAGTCTCTCCTTCCTCGACTGTCCAAATGAGGACGTTCACCTGACTGCGAGCCAAGTTCATTGTAAGATATTTATTTAGCTTTTGTTGTTTAGAAAAAGTTTATTTTAATTACAAAAATATGAAGTTTATGATAAAGTACGTTTTAGTTGTGCTGATTCTGTTCGGTCTGTTTGCACTGGTTCTGAATATGAGAGAGGCAGAACTGGACCTTTACAGTGAACCAGTTACTGTCCCAGATTTATGACTTTATCTTGACCTGAAGCAATATTTACAGTTGCATCTCAAAAAATTAGAATATTGTGAAAAAATTCAACATTTTTTGTCACTTATTTCAGAAAGTGAGACGTACATTATATACAATAGATTCATCACACAGTATGAAATATTTTTGATGCTTTATTTGTTGTACATTTTGATTATGGCTTATAAATAATACAAAAAAAGCAAATTAGAACATTGTGAAGACGTTCAATATTGTAAACTCCTGGTGTCACACCCTGATCAGCTGATTAACAACAGACATGAGCTACAAATGTTGCATTCCTCAAGTCCAGCCACTCCTGAAGCATCTTACCTGCTGAGGAGACAAAGAGCTGGACTGTTGCTCAGTGGTCCAATGTCCTCTTTTCACATTAAAGTACATTTGACATAATTTGGAAATCAAGGTCCCAGAGTCTGGAGGAAGAGAGGAGAGGCCCAGACTCCATGATGCTTGAAGTCCAGAGTGAAGTTCCCACAGTCAGTGATGGTTTTGGGTCCATGTCCTCTGCTGGTGCTGGTCCATTGTGTTTTCTGAAGTCCTCAGTCAACGCAGCATCTAGCAGGACATTTTAAAGACTTCATGCTTCCTTCTGCTGATGAGCTTTATGAAGATGTTGATTTGATTCTCCAGCAGGACTTGACTCCTGTCCAAACTGACAAAAACTGACAGTGGAATGATCTAATTTTCTGAGACACTGAAGTTTTTTTTTTTTTTGCACAAAATGATCAAAATTACAAGAAATGAAGGCTTTTATTTCACTCTGTGTATTGAATTTATGCAATATAAGTTTCACTTTCTGAAATGTTTGACAGAACCTTTGCACAATAATAAATTGTTTTAGATGCATTTGTAAATTGTCACTTTAAGGCTCAAAACAAATGCCAAAGATTTCTGGAACTGTGCTTCCATGAAAAGACAAACCCTTAAAACTAACAAATTTGGGTGGTATTCTCAGGTTGTTTGGACAGAACCAGGTGTTTCGCCCATTTTTTCTTGTTTTTACCAACTTTTTAAATTTTCAGGAAGTAATGGTGGACAAAAAGCCCACACGTGCAATCTTTTACTGCCAAAATAATTTGTTATTGACAATATTTTCATCCTCTTTGGATGAAAAGCTGAATAATAAATGTCCCACAGTTGGGCAAGTCATCTCATTTCCACCATCACTGACAGAATCCAGTGTTTTTTATGTGAACTGAAGCATTTTATCCGAGTCTCTCTTTTTTTAGTAATGGAATGTGAAAGTGGATCATCGTGCCCTTCAGCGTCCCTCATGGTCCCCTCGCTGGACTCCTGTCTGCCGATGCCCCTCGACAGCTTCACTTGGCTCCTGAACATCTCTGAGGACAGCTCGCTGGACCTGGTGTCCCCCACAGGAAGTCTCAAGCAGTCCTTGCCGGGACAGGAGTGCAATCGGTCCGTCTTACTGCGCCTAACCGAGGCCAACGGGTTTTCTGTCGGAGATTTCTGCTCCGATGGCGTGATCCAGAAAGTTCAGGTGCACGCCAACGTCTCCGTGATGGCCACGGCGCAGGACTTCAGCAAGACCAGGGAGCCTTTACTTAACGTCAGCGTCAGCCCGGAGATTGGAGGTAAAACCATTCAATCCCTCTGAACCAGCATTGTAGTCCAGTCAAATTTATTTATAAGCTCATTTAAACAGCTGTTACCAAAGTGCTTAACAATAAGATCAAAGGCATTAATTAAAGAGAAAACAAGATGTAATTAAAAGCATCAAAAGTGAAACATAAAAACACAAAAAACAATAAAATACTGAATCAAATCACACTGTTAAACGTCAGTGAATGCAGGTCTGTTTCTAGGAGGGATTTTAAAGCAGGAAGTGAAGTGACCTGTCTAAAGTTGAGGGGCAGATTGTTCCAAAGTTTAGGACCAATGACTGAAACAGCCCGATCTCCTCTGAGCTTCAACCTGGTTTTTGGTACAACCAAAAGCAGATGATGTCGGCGCCCAAGAAGGAACAAATGGTTGAAGTAGGTCAGAGAGGTATGAGGGTGCAAGACCATTAATGCACTTAAATGTCAACAGGAGAATCTTATAATCAGTTCTGATACGTACAGGGAGCCGGTGAAGGGAGGACAAAACCAGTGAAATGGGCTCATACCTTAAAGTTCCTGTTAAGAGCCAAGTTGCAGCATTTTGGACGATCTGGAGACGTGAAAGGGACACCTGACTGACCCCAACATAGAGCACGTTACAGTTGTCCAGTCGGGTTGTAATGAATGCATGGTCTTTTTTTTTTCTCAAGGTCAGATGTGGTCAACACGGAGTAAATCTGCCTTAACTGGAAGAATTTGTTTTTGCAGAACAGAGTTAATCTGTTTATTAAACTTAAAGTCAGAGTCTAAACCATCCTGGATTCATTACAGACTGCTTAAATTACGGCTCAAGAGAGTCTGGGTTTACAGGAACAGAGACAGTGGAGCTAGGGCTAAACACTTCAGTTAACTGATCGTTGAAACTTAAAAAAATTGACGCCATCCATGCCTTGATGTCATTAAGACATTTTAACAGAGGGCAAATTGTGCATGAACTATTTGGTTTTAAGGGCAGATTAATCTTGACAGTCATCACAGCAGTGAAACAAAAGCCCATGTATCCTCAGGATAGACCCCAAGGGGAGCAGATACAATGAAAACAGAAGGGGTACAAGAATTGAGCCCTGCGGGACCCCACAGGAAAGAGGCACTGAAGCAGATAAACTATTACCAACATAAACACAAAAACTCCTGTCACTCAGAAACGTACCTTGAAACCTGCTCATAAAACAACTCAGAACCACAAATCTCTGTGTACATTCATGTTTAGCTCAGATGCTGTAATCTGTTTAATTAATGTACAGTACTGTATATATATTTTTTTACTTTTAGACAATGGATCATTTCTGTGAAATGCTAACCTGTTATCCTTTCGTTAAGTTTAAAAAGGGGCTTCTGTCAGTTTACCCTCATAAAGTTGTGATCAAACAGAAGAGATTTGAGAGCACATAAGAGAAAACATGGCAGCAAATGGTATAATTTATAAAACAGTCATACTCACTCCAACACAATCTGTACACTGTAGTTAGGAAAAGTGGTCACAACATTAATATTCTGCCACCACAAGGATAGAAGCTCAAGTCTGAGTTTAAATAAAGAACACATGGAAAGAGAGCCTAAAAATGTAATGAATAGTGGAAAAAACAGCTGAATATGTTTTTTTATTGCCAGACTGAAGCCATTGTTTGGGTTATTACTAACGTGTAATCTTCTCAACTTGCTCTTAATCAGCAGTTCTTTTAAAAGTCGTTTTCTGATTAGTTTTTGTGTCTGATCATGGCAGAATGAAGTGCTGTGCACGATGAACAGAATCTGAAAGTCCTGTCTTTAAGAAATGGAAGATACATTTAGGGAAGACCCGTCAGTGAACCTGTGAGCGCTACTGTCCCTCAGTTGATCACTGGCTGTGAAGGTTTCAGCCCTGAAAAAGACTTAAAGACCTTTCTTTTTAAGCAAGCCTACTCTGCCTCCACATGATTTTATCACTGATTTTAGTGGATCTTATCACTGATTTTTGTAATTTTATCATTGATTTTACATGATTTTATCACTTGTTTTTATTTTATCTTTGATTTTAGTTACACCTTGTAGCACTTTGAGATTTTTGTTAATGAAAAGTGCATTACAAATTAAATTCATTATTAT
>JARVGV010000630.1:22434429-22457510 GCA_031762435.1 Hypsolebias longignatus | reverse complement strand
TCGATGCACTGCCATCAGAAGAGTCCTCCGTGCGTTTGGGAGCCATAATGAAGGGCTACTGGCCTACTGGGATGCTAGTAACGCCGTCCTCCGTAGTAGTACCTGTACAGTACTGTGTTCCTCCGCCGCTGCACCGCGTAACTTCTGCCACTGTGCCGCCGCGTTACGACGTTTAACAAAAAACCGTTGTAAAACCGACGTAAAAACCGACGTAACCGCGTAACGTGAATAAGGGAGATGTGTCACCTCGAAATGTCGTAAGACGAGACCGTTGTAACCCGAGACGTCGTAACCCGAGGACTACCTGTATATACATACAGTATATACTGTACTGGGGTTTGGGTTCTGCATTTATGATTCAGTGCAATAAAATAAACAAATTGAAAAGGTAACAGATCCTTTTAAACTTTGGTTTATTTATATAATGATTTTAACCACTGAATGTCTGGCCACGTAGCTGTTGGCTTCCAAAAACTGCGACCACCTGTACAGTTTTGTTCAATGATCTTTCAAATTTTTACACAATGGACAACATGCAGTGAAATTGGCTTTCCACTCCACCACAATCATGTATATACACACATAATTCATGTTTTGGATTTAGATTTTGACGGTACTGTACTCTGTTCATAAAAGTTGCTTTGGCCCAAATGTTTGCCTTTGATTTTTGCCACTGCCTGACAGACCGAGTTCAGGGCACACGCGCGCTCCTCATCAGGCAGAAGAGGGCACTTCCTGGTTGGGTGGACCAGCTCCGCTCGGTTGTTCCCGTACATATTACCGAGCTGAAAGTACCGAAACTGTAGTCTTTTTTTATTTTTTAGAGCTTTTTTATCTTTATTTAATTAGCGAATTAACACCTTATCGAAACTGTGGCGGCAGTAAGAGCGGGAGCAGCTCAGAGCAGCTCCCCGGGTTTCGGTGAGGTTAGCCGGTGTTTAGCTAACACGAACACGTCGGTGGAGCGGAGAGGACCGGTGGACCTCCGCTTGGTGCTTTTTATTCCCCCCCAAAAATCTTGAAACTACGTGGACTTCAAGATCTGTCGACCGAGTTAGGAGACTGAGAGGTGGGTTGCTAAGTAGTTATGTTTTACTTTAAATACACAGTTTTAAAAAATACATTTCAGCCATCCAAGTGTCCCTGTGCACTTCCTGGTACAGAAACATTAAAAAAATTAAGATAATCAACTAAATGAGCGCCGTTTTATCTCTTTAGCCTTTGTTTGTCACCTAAAACCAGTTTAATTATTAAAAACTTCTGATTCATATCTCCTATTTAAAATCCTACCCAACACTCATGTCCTTTTACATTAAAATTATAATTTTGAAGTTATTCTCATATTTCTGTTCCACATCAATTTAACAAAGCAGTGCTGAGTGAATTAGTTGGATTAATAGTCTTTTTGAGACATTTTCGGGGATCATTGTCTACTTTTGCTAGACATCACATGTATAGATAATTTAAAGCCTAACTAACGATTACTCCTTCATTATCAACAAATAGTAGTGTTAATATTCAGTCATACAGTCAATTCAGTTTATATATATATATAGCGCCAAGTCACAACATAAGTTGAATCAGGGCGCTGAACAGAAACAGTAATATACATAAAAATTCAATTAGTAACATTATTTATCACCGTTTGATACTTAAAATGTAATATTTGCAGACTCTAAGACAATTGTTGATCAGCTGTTTTTACAAAGCAAACTCCTGCTGCAATGTCCAGTTGTTAAAACCATGTGTTTGTATTAATTATGTTGTTTTTACATGTATGACCTATGCAAAAACATTTAAACCAAGCACGCCATATGGCAGCCAACTACACTTCCTGACCACAGCAAACCGCCCTGGACTCCCAGCTTCGCTCACAAAACTGCACAAGGTCTGGACTTAAAAAAAATTACATAAAACACCTAATGTAGGTAGATGGATGAATATATAATTTATTAAACCCAAGAAAAATTTAAGACACGTAACACGACACAGAAACCCACACAGACCCACTAAAATAAAATAATATAGCAAACCCACCACTGTTCTAAGTAGCAACAACAATAATTTATTTATTTTTTTATTTACTTATTCATTCATTCTATAATAAAATACAAAACAATTAACATACTGTACATGTAATAAGAAAAAAAAACTAAATATAAAATGAAAGGTAGCAGATGAAGAAAAATCTTATTATATCGGCCCCTTATACTCTCATAAACAATTCAAACAAACATTTTCTTTAAATACCAAAACAAAAAGAATAACTCATTTAACTTTCCAATTTTCATACTATTCCCATTAAACTCCATTTAAATTTGTTTTTAGCTTTAAGAGAGCTAAATTAAAGTGGCTTTAAAATAACACATAACCAGTTAGAGACTGAGATATGTTTCTTTACATTGACCAACATCAAATGTTTAATTTAGACCCAGACGCTTAATTTGATTAATTTACAGTCGGTGTAACCTAAAAAGTATGTAAATTTAAGCAGTAAAATTGAATATTGACACGCTTTACCTTGACTAAATAAGATTATTTGTTTTAATTGGAATGTAATGGTGCAAATTATTTGTTTAGTTTCTGCAGTTAGGCCTTTTAAATTTTGGATTACAGTTTTTGCTTTAGACACAACAGAACTTTCATTGAAAACAAATCTCATATCAATACATGTATTTTACAAAATGCTTTAAGTCTCTTATGCGTCTCTAAATCATACATATTTTGTAATAAGATGTTTTTTTTTTTAACTTGTTGCTTTCTTATTATTTATACAGAATATTTGATCAGAAAGACTGGACATGGTGGTTGTTTTTGTGTTTTGACAACTTTTACGTCACCTGTCAGTCACCACTCTTATGTTGCTAGTCTTGTAGTGTCACCCTTTACTGGACAAATGAAACACTCCAAGGAGGAACAAATGAAATACAGCGTCTATCTGTAGTAAATTAACATTTGCAGCATGTCCAGATCAGAATCTTTACTTTCAGTTGCCGTATTTTAATTAAAGCTGTATAATTTTGCTGTTTGTGGTGCCATCGTTGCTTCACCTCACTTTCCAGCAGCAGGCTGTCGAACTACCCGTAAATAATCAACCGAGTTTCTGAACGTGAGGCAGCTTGGGGCTACAGCGTGAATGGGATTTTCTCCCAGTCTGCAGTTTCTCCTCCAACTGGAGCCTTTTTGCTTTGGGTCCGCTCCGTTTGACGGGTGGGATGAGTTTCTGTTTTTGTTGTGGCTGGTTTCGGTTTCATCAAATCAACTTCAGCAGACGGGCTAACTGGACGTGCTCGTTCCTGATGGAGTGAGTCGTTTAAATCCAACCTGCCTGGTTCAAACGTCATGAATCTACTCAAAAATGCAATTTTTACAGAGCTCTGGCTGAGTTCAGACATAAATGCCTGCACCTCCTCACACCTTGGTGTTGGTTTACGTGTTGCCATTTTATTAGATATATTATGTATATTGTTAAAAGGTAAATGACAAAAACAAATTAATTACTAATTATTGTCAAATTTCAAACGATATTATCGTTTATCACAATCATTTCTGAGACAATTTATCACCCAGCAAAATTTGTTATTGTAACATGCCTGATATTTACTTTATAATCTGAGACATGTTGCATTATAAAAGCCTGTATTTTTATAATATTCCTTGAGGACAGTTTGGTTACACTGACTTCTAATTGTGGCACAGACTGGGCTTTAATTGATGTAAAATTAATCAACCAGCGATGAACTCTTCATGCAGTCTACAGTGTTCTGGGGATCCTAATTCTTTTATCCATCTTCTCTCTTTGCAGTATGCGGTTGGAGCCACGGGTAGCGTAGAATGAAGAGCCCGGCGCACCGCACCAGAGACATCGAGCGGCAGCCCGGCTATCTGAAGCCCGAGCACTGCGTCCCGCCCCCGCCCCGCAGCAGCTCGGACACCATGTGGTTCATCCGCGACGGCTGCGGCATCGCGTGCGGCGTCATCACCTGGCTCCTTGTTGTCTACGCCGAGTTCGTGGTGATGTTCGTGATGCTGCTGCCGGCCAAAAACGTGGTGTACAGCCTCTTCAACGGCGTGCTCTTCAACGGCCTCGCCTTCCTCGCTCTGGCCTCCCACGCCAAGGCCATGTGCACAGACCCGGTCAGTCAGATTGAGTTTAGACCCCGAGACACATTCCCAATTAAATCTGTCATCAAACTATTAATTATTGTGTATTTAATCAGTTTTTTTTTATTTATTTTTTTAGAAGAAGTGGGTAAACGAGCTGGATGTTTTTGTATTTAACTTGCAGGTATTAGTTACAGCGATGACTGCGTTCACCCAGATATGAAAAGGCGCACGTGGCTCTTGGCGTTCAAAGCATTAAAACAAATTAATGAAAATATTTTAAAATGCATATTTACATCATATTAAATGTGTATTTTGCTAAACTGATCACTTCAAAGTTGAGTAAATACATTTTAATATATAGAGTTGTTGAATTAAACTTGATATTTTAACCCTCCTGCTGCTCTTGGGTTAAAATGACAGCCGAGGCCTCAGTTTTTAAACTTAGTTATTTTGGGCTGTTTGACCCAAGGGCAGCAGGAAACCACAAATGTTTCCTTTAATCCGTTTTTTTTTTTTTATTTTATTTTTTTAAGATTTAGATTTAGATTTCTCTAAAACTTGGCAACATCTACAGTTCTGAGGAGAAATTAAACAGATTTAAAAGTGATTTTAAATTTATTTCCTCTAATAAAATGTCACATTTAGGCTCTGCATCCTGTCAAAGGTCAACTTGACTGATTCATTCATAAAATTATATTATAAAATATAAATTAGCATTAAATTGTTTTGTCTTTGACTATTTTCTCTAATTATTTTACAATAAAACATAAAAAACTGAAAGTATCCCAATCCATTAAATATCCTTCGGATCAAGGCTTTTCAACTGGCAGCCCAGGGGCCAAATCAGGTCCATGGGTGAGCTTCAGTTCGGCCCACCAATAGGTTTAATTTTAAATAAAACTAGATTTTAAACCGTAAAATAAACTTACTGTACTAATTGACAAGAACTGCTGGATGTCTGGCCCCTGAGCTCTTGGCTTTCAGTAACTGGCCCCCACTGAACTGAATAGCCCTGTGTCTGATCCTTCGTTCCGTATTATCCACCGTACACGTCGCACCGCCCGATAAGTCGCATCAGTTTAAATATGTCTGATAAAGTTGGAAAATCCATAAATACGTTGCTTCGCCGTATATGTTGCATCTAATATGCGTCACGGCTGATGTGTCGTGTTTGTTACGCGCCACCGCTGACAACCTGGAAATGTGGACCGGTGTTGTGCCAAAAATCGATTGGCTGCCACGGGAGCGTGTGCACGGGAGGACTTTAACAAAAATTTAACAGCATTAACACTTAAAAATGATTATTTGTTTGCTCGAAATTATAGCAAAGGTGTGTCTCAATGTAACTTTTCCTTAATAAATGCACTTTGGCAGTCAAATCAGCTGCGTTTCAAAAGCCGATACGCGGAAATAGGCGCGTGCACGGCAGGACTCGCTGTGCATTTCTTCAAAATTTAACAAGATAACCACCTAAAACAATTATTTGCTCAGTGTTATAGTAAAAGTGTCTTAGTTGAACTTTTACTTAATAAATGCACTTCAATGGTCAAATCAGTTGCATTTCAATGGGGCAGCGAAATTAAGCTGATTTTGCTCCAGGCGAGCTGGACGCAACTGTGTCAATAGCCACTTTTACCTATTACAGTACATGATACAACTCAAGTGCCATCTAGTGGCTGAAAATGGTAGTGTTCAATATTTTCAGTCAATGAATTAAAATGGTCATACCTCAGCCAAAAATTGGTTTATAAATATGGGAAAAATCCATTAATAAGTCGCTTTGCGTACAAGTCGCAGGGCATGTACTGTAAATTATGCAAACAAATGCAACTTATATGCCAAAAAAAAAAAAAAACGGTATTTGAATTGAGTCCCTTGAGGATGTCTGGATTAAACACCAACAAATTAGTTTTACAGTCTGATTGTAATACTTAATGCTGCCATTCACAAGAAGATCAAATACTTTTAGTATTTCAGTTTAAAGCTTTTTAAAGCTCTATTTGCTGTAACTAATTAGATACTTCTACAAGAATATGTTTGATTTAGATTAAAAAAAGAAAAAGGTCTTGTTTATTTTGAGGCAGTTTTATAGATTTGTAGAACGTTCCTCCAAAAACACCAGCCGTTGTTGAGTTATTTGTCTTAAAAAAGTTCTCACAGTGGATTTAAAAATGATCGTTGGTGGAAAATTCAATCGTTCCGTCTCGTTTCGCAGGGAGCTGTGCCCAAAGGGAACGCAACCAAAGAATTCATCGAAAGCCTGCAGCTCAAACCAGGTCAGGTGGTGTACAAGTGTCCGAAGTGCTGCAGCATCAAGCCTGACAGAGCCCACCACTGCAGGTAGGAGACCATCTGACACCATCTCTACACTCTCCTCGGGGGGTGTGTGTGTGTGTATCTTGATAACAGGGATTCCCTCTGTGGCTGCTCGTGTTTTTCTGAGACTTGGAGGCATGAAAAGTGCAAAAAAAAAAAAAACACCCAGAGTAATTAAATGTTAATGCACTGAGCCGTGAGGTGTTAGACTTTTTTTAAAATTATGTGGTTTTTTGAAGATAAACTACATTGAGACACTTTGATATGTGGATAAATCTCCTTCAGATAGAAAAGACAGACAAACTAAGCACCTGCTGTAAGTTTCTGCTTCGTTATATGATGAACTAAACGTCGTAAAACCACCGCCCTGCTCCGAGTCTGTGAGACGTGTTGCTTTTCATCCAGGCAGTGATGAAACACTCTCTATTCATAAACGGTACATTTTTCTAGCTGCAGTTTGTCGCCTTCATTGATCTGTGTCCCCGCAGTGTTTGTAAACGCTGCATCAGAAAGATGGACCACCACTGTCCCTGGGTGAACAACTGCGTTGGAGAAAACAACCAGAAGTACTTCGTGCTCTTCACCGTGAGTCTGAAAATAAGAAAACTATAACGGGTAACGGAAAATTATTTACGTGAAATGCGTGTCTGCTTTCAGATGTACATTGCAATAATATCCCTTCACGCATTAATGATGGTGGCCTTCCACTTTGTCTTCTGCTTTGAAGCCGACTGGGGAAGTAAGTATTACAGAGGATGAGGATCAACCAGAAGTTGGTGAATTTTTAATAATAATAAAAATTATTCCTGTAGATTTGAAATATTGAGCTGACAAGCAATGCTTTAAATGTGCCGACAGCTGTTTAAAAGTCTTAATATTATCCTCCTCCCTTCATTTGTTGCTTGAATTAACATTTTCCTAATGAGTTTATTGTCTCCTTTTTTGGTTTTGTCTTCCAGCCGAGGGCAAAACTATAAATCTTAGAGTAAAATAGACATGATTTTACAAGTTTTAGGGCTTCCTTGTGGTACACAAGTCACTGTCATGTGAGCACACTATGGAAATTGGTCCTGTAAGCTTTTGTTGTTGTTGTTGTTACGTGAAAATTTGTGTAAAATCCTAAAGTAAGCAAGTTGAAATCAGCTTTTTCAAGAATTCGTCGTACTCAGTTCTACATATCAGGGTGTCTTTCCTTGTTATGTCAAAATTTCTTCAATGAAGCATAAAAATAAAAAAAAAATCTAAAAAATCAGTTTAGTCAAGAGGCATAACACGACTTGATGTGTAAAAATCTTAAAGTAAGCAAATAATTCTTGAAATCAGCTTGTTCTATTATCAATACTCAGATTGGTTAAAGATTTTCTGTCTTGTTAGAAGTCTAAATTTCTTAGATGATGAAGCATAAAACATCATAAAATCAGATTAATGAAGGGGCATAACACTCATTCTAAGAAAATATTTCTTAAGAAAAGCAATCTTTGCTTGTAAGAAGTGTCATTTTCTTTAATTTTGGACAATTTTGTTTACTGTAGTTTAAAGACGCACAGTTCTTAGATTCATTTGCTAGTTTTAAGAATTCGAGCCAGGAAACATTTGCTTTCCCCATTGGTAATTTTTTTTTCTAACCACAAGAAAACTGGGTCAAGTTTAGGAATATTTGGATTAATTCATGTAGTGCTGTTTTTGCAGCGCATGAAAATCCAGTTTGTGAAACTTGAACAGCGTTGGCTCTATTTAAACTGCTGCCACACTTTTATTTATTTATTTTAATCATACGTCCTTATTCCTACAGCAGCTTTTTTTAAAGGATATTTTATTTTCTAGATTAGAAAACTTGACTATCTAAAACAACAGCACAAGTCCTCACGTCTCAACTCGACCTGTTTCAGGCCTCTGAATAATCAGTGACACATTTATGATCTTTGATTCTCTTGAAGCCTCTCAGGTCTTTGTAAAACAGACAAAACAAAGTTTCTTTAATGAAACTGTTATTAAAAGACATCACAGTGATCCAGATGATCATATCTGGTCGGGAATCATCAGCCTGGTTCGTGTGTGAAGAAGATCTAAAGCTGTATCTACTACTTAAGTAAACAGATTATTTATAACCCATAATCTGAGACGTTCAGCGCTCGTGATCACACAGAGAGCGTTGATGAAACGTGCAAAGCTTGATTTTAACGTGATGACTCTCTGCAGAGTGCAGTGGCTTCTCTCCACCGGTGACGGTCGTCCTCCTCATCCTTCTCAGCTTCGAGGGTCTCCTCTTCCTGATCTTCACCGCGGTCATGTTCGGGACTCAGGTCCACTCCATCTGCTCCGACGAGACGGTGAGTGGTCCCATCTGAGAAGCTGCAGCTGTCGGAGCTTAAAAACCTCCGTCATGACGAAGTTTCTTTTAATCTTACTATTCAGTATTGTTTTTGTACTTTTTGAGGCTTTAAATCTAATTACCTGCATCAGCTGGTTTAGATTTTATGTTTAATGTTTTCCAGGTCTGGTTAAATATAGAAAATCTAAAGGATTTCCAAAATTTATTCTATTTTCTACAAGAGAAAAGTCAAAATTTCTGCTCAGTTTTTTTTTAATAAACTAAAAACTCTCAAGTTACTCCCAATGGCAGCAGCTCTGTGTAGAAAAAAGGATTTTATAAACCCAAGATTAAAAATATGTTTTATCAGAGCAGATAATTTATTACTAGTTGTGTAACTAGTCGTCTAAGACTCTGTCCTGTCCAGTAATGTAGGATTTGTTGAGTGGTACATTCACCGTAAAATGAAAAACGTCACACTTTACTATCTTTTAATCCAATGTGACAAACACTTCCCAATATAAAGCAAAAAAAAAAAAAAAATCAACCTCTCAGCTAGCTGACCATTAGGTTAAGAAAATAAAACTGGATATCTCGGATGACGAATATTGTATTTTCTGCCGTACACGTCGCACTGCCCAGTCACATCCCTCCAAATATGTTTAATAAAGTGGAAAAATCCATAAATATGTCCCTTCCCTGTGTACGTCGCATCAAATACGCGTCACCACTGACAACCCGTCAGTGTGGGGCCGGTGTTGTGCCAAAAATTGATTGGCTGCGGGAGCATGCACGGGAGGACTTTAACAAGAATTTAACAATTATTTGTGTGCTCCGAATTGTAGTAAAGTTGTGTCTCAGTCTAAATTTTGCTTAATAAATGCACTTTGACGGTCAAATCAGCTGCATTTCAAAAGTATTTACTGCCTCGGTTCTCCCGGGAGCACGCAGACATGGAGGAAAAAAGGAGGAGGAATGCTGCACGTTTCTTCGAAATTTAACCAGAAAAGCACCTAAAAACAATTTAGTTAGCTCGACATTATAGCAAAGTTGTGTCTCAGTTGAACTTTTACTTAATAAATCACTTTAATGGTCAAATTAGGTGCATTTTGCCGGGGCAGTGCAGCGAAATGAAGCTGGTTTGACTGTTGCTCCAAGCAGTGAGCAGAATGAAGGTGGGGGTGCTATGGCAAGCCAACTGTGTCTTTAATAGCTGGTGAAGATTCTCAGTCATCTAGGACATGGTCAATTCAAAAAAGTTCAGGACAAAAACAAAGTATAATAAATAAAGTCCAGTTGTTTTTGTCTTGAACTTTTTTGAATGTGTCATAGCCACTTTTGCCTATTACATGATACAACGGCATGCCTTACGGCTACTACTACTCTGCTGCCATCTAGTGGCTGAAAATGGTACAGTTTAATTTTTTTCAGTCAGAATGAATGAAAACAGTCATATCTCAGCTAAAAATTGGTTTATAAATATGGGTAAAAATACATAAATATGTTGCTTTGGCCTGTAAGTCACAGAGCATGTAAATTATGTAAAGAACCACAACTTATAGGGCAAAAAATACAGCAAGTACGCATCTTTCTCGGAGTGGATTTTGTTCTCTGAAGCAGCCATGCTTTCAATGTAGAGCTGTAGAGCCCAGTCCTGGGACACTATCCTGCAGGTTTTAGTTGTTTTCCTCGTTGTCAGCAGGACTTCAGGTTCTGCAGAAACCCGGTCTGGTGTGCTCAAAGCAGAGAAACGTAAAACCTGCAGGACAGAGGCTGTGGAGGAGCAGGAACGGCTCCACAGAGGGTTTAGTTTTACTCCACTTCCGTTGTGGCTGTTTGCAAGAGACGGCATGAAATATTACAAATATAAACTGAAGGCGATCAAAAGTTGGCCCAGCTCTAACTGAGCATTTATTTTACTTTAAATGGCAACATCAGTTTACAGGATAAAGTTGGATCAAATTAAAATTTGAACCTTTGTAATAAAAATACTACAAAGAAAAAACCAGATGTGCTGTTTTCCCCCCCTGCCGTTCATGTTTGTACACATTTTTCTTTTCCACAGCTCAAACTTTATGTAAATCCAGCCATGGGTCTCGTCTAAAACGCCTTTTTTTTTCAAGACTTTCCCGGTAAACACCTCGTCTCGTTTATTGCCGTCGTTTGTAGAGCTAATTGAGTTTTATCCTCGTATTCCGTCCGGATGTGCTCTAAAGTTCACCTCCCTGCAGACTGTCTCCTTTATTTATAAATTGGTTTGGATTCCTCAAAACAAAACGTAATTGAGGAAAAGGTGGCGCAGTGTAGGAGCAGGTAACCTGCTTCCAACCCTCCTCAGCGTCCACCCACGAGGATGAGTCACGGTGCCGTTACATTCACTACAAACATCTGTTTCAGCCAGTTTCTGTGTAATGGAGCATGCAGTCATCTGTTGTGTTGGTGTTATGTAGATTTGTGTTGCTTTTGTTTAAAGCGAGTGAGTCACGAACACCAGATTCATGAAACAAAAAGGATTAATTTCCCCGCTGGCTCGTCTTAAGCTGACATCGCATCCTTCCCCCCGCAGGGCATCGAGCAGCTAAAGAAGGAGGAGAGAAGATGGGCCAAAAGAACCAAATGGATGAACATGAAGGTGGTGTTCGGCCACCCGTTCTCGATAGCTTGGCTCAGCCCGTTCGCGACGCCGGGCCACGGCAAGACGGACGTGTACCAGTATATAGTGTAAATGCTGGAAACGAACCGGGACCTGGACATGACGTCGTTTTAACCTCTTCGTTTTCCTTCCTTCATGAATTCTGAACATTTCAGGGGTTCTGTCGCATGTTTTTTATGGTTTTCTTCCTTCTTGGTGCTGAATGAGATTAACGAAGTGATCCTGTTGAGCTACGACTCAACGAGAACAGAAGTCACACCAGAAGCTCCTTAACGCTGGAGAAATGTCTGCAGTTCGTCTGATCATTTCCTTCTTTTCAACGTTAAATAATGTGAACTGACGTGCAGATTTATCTACTTTTTTATTTTTTATCTAGAAGATAAATACCTGGTTCTGTCTTCCTGTAAACTTTTTTTTTTTTTGTTTCGCTGCAGATTTGCCTTAGAACAGCTCATTAGTGGATTAAAAAAAAAAAGATGTTTCTATTTGTTGTCTTAAAGTGACAGTCCCGGTGATCACAGGTTCAAACAGGTGATCGGTGCAGCCTTTTCTGATTGGTCCATTCTTTGGCTCAGCCTCCATTTGCAGGCCATAAAATCAGAACAAATCACATATAAGGAGCGTTTGATTTGTCTTTTTTATTTATTTTAAAAAAGAAGGTCACAAAATAACCACAATGAGTTATAACCCTTAAACTATTTGTATTGGTGGAGCTGCTGTTGGGATCGTTTCTGGATCAACCAAACAAAAAGTTAAAAAAAAAAAAAAAAAAAACCGCAGTTTGGTGCAGTCTTCAGCTTGTGATTATTAGGGACAGACATCCTGCCATCTTCACATGAGATTCTTATAACAAAAAACAGAACGCAGTTGGGTTTTCTTTCTGTATTTTTCAACTTCCTGCGCCTCCTCACCTGAAAAATTGCAAGATTCTGGTGATTTTTAACAGACCGCGTCGCGGTCGAAACTCCAAACCAAGTACTGTACCTGTAAACCAAGTAATCTCATCAAAGTGAAACGCCTTTTTTAAAATGTAGCTTTAGGAGGAATTCATTGTACGACTGAAGTAGAAACACTTAAGGCTGAAGTCAGGTGAAGTTCAGACACGTTTGATTGTAACAGTCACTCCAGCAGCTGCTTTCGTCGTAAATTTTCAAACTTGATTTGTTGGTGACGAAGTGATAGTTCAGATCTTTTGAACTGATTCAGTGGAATGGCGATGAAGAAATATCTTACCTGTCCTAGATGGCTCTTTGAGCGGTTTACTAGTTTAACTCTGACGGGACAGATGAGCTAAAGACTAGTCGGAGCAGGACCAGGAGTTTGCTGTCATCTTAAAAACATTTACAATAAAAAAAAGGGTAATCGTGGTGCTTGTGAACACACTTGTTAACAGTATCATTAGTTTTTCTTTACACTGTCAGAATGTTATGTTTAAAGCACAAGTGGTAGCGGCAGCTAGCTGTAGCACTTAATGTAGTCTTCCATCAGGAATATATTTCTGCTGGATTAAATGTTTGTAAAACAGCTGTTGCACAAAGTGTTATGAAGCTGATTTAACGAGACGATTCACTTTGATCTGTAGCTGGCTTTCAAGGAGCTATCTGCAACAGGTAAGATATTCACTGTTCATAACCTAACTGATCTGAGCGATTTGAGCTTTTTCTTAGTCTTCCAGTTTTGATGCATTCTGCTGGTTTTAATCAATGTTTGATTTTTCTCTGCTCGATAACCATCAGCAGCTCAGAGGACAGTGAAACACTCCGCTCTGAATTCGCTGACCCGTGCTGTCGTTTACTTACTCTCAGCTGAGGGAATTTGCTCGTGGATAATCAAGTTTTTCACTGTAGTTTTGTGCCTGAAAGTGGTGGGCGAAAAGGCCTTGGAATAAAACTTTGGGTCACGATCAGACCTGAAGAACTAGAACGTGTTTTGATTTCAGACAGAGCAGGAAAGGCTTCATTTGACCTGTGGTGATGATGAAATACACGACTTGAGAAGTATTTCACACTGAAATCGCCTTCATACATTTTTAAACACCTTGCTGTATTCAAAGACGAGAAACGTTTGAACAAACGTGTTGCCAAACGGAGCGTTTAACACTTTGAACCGATCGTAGTCGAGGATCACGTTGTCTTAAAGGTGTTTGAATTGTTTTATTTTTGTAAAATTCACATTTATGTGGAAATGCAGTGGGTTTACGAAACATTTATGACTTCTTTCTCAAACTAGTCCTCTTTAAATTAGTCAGTCTTCTGTATTTTTTTCTATTTGACTGTGCTGTTTGAGGGGAAATCGATAAAACTGTATAAACAAACATTTTTGTGGCTCTTCAGTTATTTCCACAAACCAGATGTGCTTTTATTAAGATGTAAATTAAATAAATGTCTGCTGTGTCCTGTAAAATATCAAAAACACAAAAAGTAGAATCCTAACTGTAAAGGTTAGCATAATGCAAAAACTTTGTTCTGTAAAAATGAAAACCAACACAAAAAATATATATTTTTGTAGGATTTTTTGTTTTTATGAATATAATTGCTGATTTTTATTGTTTTACTTTTTCCCCCCCCCTTTTGAATGGTTTGAGAAATATTTTTTCAGAGTTCCTTTTAATATACAGTAATTTATAAATTTAGCGTGCAATATAAGACTGCAGAAGTAAATTGTTGGAAAAACCTAAAAGTTTGAACAAAATACTGTTTTAGGTAAATTAGTTCATGTTTTAATCTATACTTCTGAACATTAGTGAAACAAATGATTAAAAAGAGATTACCGTAATTTCCGGACTATTGAGCACACCGGAATATAAGCCACACACTAAATTTAAAAAGAAAAACAAACTTGTATATATATTGTCTATAAGCCACAGGTCATGCTGCCTTTTGAAACCCGTTGGAGATAGAGGATTATTTTTACACTGCTTCGCTATCGGGATCCACTGGCAGACATCAGCAAAATTTGCGGTGGGGTTTAACATTAATTTTGTTTCACTGAGTCATGAGGACCCACCCCCGCAAGAGACGTGTATTGGGCATCTATGTGAGCATCCAAGTGTGATGAGGCTAAATGTTTTGGCGACATGAAGCTTGTTAATCTGTCAAAAACAAAACCACAAATAAAATCCATAAATTAGCAGCAGCATTGTTTAAGCCGCAGTGTTCAAAGCGTGTGAAAATAGTAGAGGCTTCTAGCTCGGCAGTTACGGTAAATCAATTTCTAAATCGAACCATCGCTGTGTAAACTCACCGCAGCTTTAATAACTTTCTATCAGCTGTTAGATTTGGAGTAATTTAATTAGTAAACAGTTTTAAACGGCTAGATTTAAACATCTAAACATGACTGGATGAGCGCTCAAAGTTCGGCACTAGATAAAACTAAATATTAAAGCTCCTCTAGCTTCTTTATTTACAGTAACAATGATCTTAACTGGTTTAATAGAGAAAACCTGTCACAGTCAAATGATGGAGATGAAACTCTTGGTGATCAGACGAGACGTTTAATGAATTTTAATTCTTCCAACACTATAATTTTTACGTTTACAAACGTCCGTTTTACATGAACTGTGAGACGTTTTATTAACTCATCGGAGCAACACGGTCTGGCTAAACCGGTGGACTTTTAAAGGATTCATGAACGTCTGCAGGTGCCACAGAATCCAGCTGACGTCAGGTATGATGGTACAACTGCTACATTTCTGTAGATTCATGCGGTTCACGTGCACGAATGGGTTCTGCTTGGAGCTCATTGCAAACCGAGGGCCATTTTCAGTCAGCACGTTAACTCAGAACTGACACCTTTTCTTGGTTGCAGGCTCCGCATCAAACTCGAGCCTTGGCTTTAAAGATGGCCGACTGTCAGGAAAAGTCTGGCCTAATTAAAAGTACGCTCAGTTTTAAAGTGAGAAGTGATTAAAGTATTTGACTCGTTGACCTGGATCTCGTCATTTGCCTCGACATGAGATCATCCATTTTCTTTACCTGCTTTCTCCTTTCTGTGTCTCAGAGAGCTGGCGTTTGTCTTAGTTAGGCCTGTCATAATAATAAATCAATTAATCGCATGATAAATGCAAATTATTGACCTAATTTTTATTTTTCGGCTTTATTGTTTCTTCGTGTGTCTCTTTCTACTGAAGACACTGGATGACAAAAGGTTCAGCTCCGGTGCTCTTCACTGACTCCTCCCTTTCACTTTAAAATCCATTTTAATGATCCAATAACACATTTTTGAATCGCTAAAAGCCGCTAAACTGAAGCTACGAGCTAAACTAACAGGCCGACCTCGGGGGAAAAAACCTCCATCTCTTCAAAGCTCCAAAATTCACGGTTGAAACCCGTGGCTTTGTGTAAAAAGTTGTTTTTCTCTACAAAAAGAAGCTGAGAACTTGTTTACTGATTTTTAAAAAATAATAATATGATGTATGTGTTGTCATCAATGTATGTTCCCATACAATGGTGAAATTGGCTCTCTGCATTTAACCCATCCACCCCCAGGTGGAACAGTGGGCAGTTATTGAAAGTGCCCAGGGAGCAACTGAGGATAAGGTCTGCTGCTCAGAGACACCGCAAGATGTGCAATGACCGGGGATCGAACCTGGGACCTTCAGGTCCCGAGTTGGCTGCCCAAGCTTTGTGTGAAAAATGCTATGCTAAAGAGCTCAAACCACACCGAGCGCCGCCATTTTGAGAACCGAAAAAAGGAAGGAGAGAGAGCCCATGTCACGTCAAGAGGTCTCCCTCCCATTTTTCTTAGAGACGCGCTGCTCCTCCCTCACTATCCATCCTTCGGTTCAAACTGTCTTATATTGCCATCCAGTGGTCAAAAAAGGTACTACACCCAAAACAAATTAACCAACATTTCTTTTTAAATTTGAAATTATTGTCAAATTTCAAACAATATTATCGTTCATCACAATAATTTCTGAGACAATCGCCCTGCAAAATTTGTTATTGTGACAGGCCTAGTCTCAGTGTGAGAGGCAGGGGACACCCCGGACATGTCTCCAGTCCAGCACAGGGACACAGAGACAACCGTTCACTCATTCACAATTTAGTGAACCCAGTGAAGCTAACATGTATGTTTTTGGTCCCGAGTACACGGAGAAAACCCACGTGTGCATGAGAACATGCAACCAGCTGTGAAGCGACCACTCTAACCACTGCTCCACCCAATAAGATCAGTCGTATTTTTGGACCACGGACAGTGGATTGAAAATGCTGTGAAATGTCCCTTTAAGGAGAATAACATCAGCCCACAGTGGTGCTCAAGGATTTCAGCCTTCAACCCCCAAAATAAATCATTAACATTATGCATTCATGGCCAGCTTTTCTGTAACAATTAAAGTTAAAGATGCCATTAAAAATCATTTTTAATGTCTTTTGATTTTTTTGTAAATCTTAAACAGCTCTTCTTGGGGTTTCCTGACTCCAACATTGGGAGCCACTAATCCAACATAGTATCAGGGATTAATGCTACACAACAGCAGCTGGGTGCGTTTGTTGCTGTGGGATTTGACAGCCATGTAAACCATTTAACATTTAAAAGGCTCTGACCGGTTATAAAGCAGGTACAGGAAACAGCTGGATGGACAGAGGTTTGGAGTTACTGCAGCCAGACGTCAAATCCAGAGATGTTCATGAAATGTCAACAAAGGTGGAAACAGTTCACAGATGCTCGCTGTGACATGGACTGATGCTCCAAGAGACTTTGGTGGGATTTATTCAATCATGTTGTGAAAAACGTGCAAGTTTAACTGAAGAGCAGCTGCCAAAGGATCATAACAGTATCTGATACAGTAAAAATAATCGAGCACAAAAAGGATGAATAATTACAATGGTTGAGGCTTTCAGCGCTACATCAGAACACTTCTTTAAAAAATAAAAATACCGTATTTTTCAGACCATAAGGCGCACTTAAAATCTAATTTTCTCAAAAATCGACAGTGAGCCTTATGTATTAATTTTGGTTGTGCTTAATGACGTCAAACCAATTTAATTATTTTTATTTTATTTTATGGATTTGTGGAAGAGGAACGAACCAAAAAAGTGAGTGCATTGTTTTGTATTTTATGTGTTACAACTAAACAGTGCTGAGAGTTATTGTGAATGAGTTGAATAAAGTTTGACTTTATCTGACTGTTTAGTTTCGCTTAATCCGCCTTATAGTCCAAAAACTACGGTAAGCTTTGGAGAGCTGAGCTCCGTTCTTTAGAGCAGCATTTAAAATAAAATAGTGTCATAAAAATGAAGAAAAGCTGCTCGTATTCAAAATCATAGAAATAAAAACAAAATATGTAATTAATAAGGTCGCCCCTTAAAATGACTGATTTCTTCCCTTAACCTTTGACCTCTCTCTTGCGGTTTTATGATCTCAGCTGCTTGTTCCAGTTTCTCCGCGTTCATCTGGCGAGTTAAAGCCTCGCTTCACGTGAATGGACAGCAACGCTGCCATTTTGAGAACAGCTCGCTGCTGCTTCAAGGCGACTAATTTCTTTCAAAATGCTGAGCTCAAAACTTTAAACAGCAGTCCGGAAGACAACGGATGAGCTCATGAGTTCATGTTTTATACAGTTTATGTAGCTACTTGTATTTTTAATAGTCTCCTGACGGGACAACAGGTGGGGTGTTACAGAGAAGTTTGTTGCCTTAATTAGAAGTAGGCCTGTCACGATAAACAAATCAATCGCAGGATAAATTAAAATTATCAACCTCATTTAAATTTATCGGCATTATCGTTTCTTCGTGTCTCTTTCTTTCTACTGAAGACACTGGATGACAAAGGCTCAACTCCAGTGCTCTTCCCTTTCTCTTTAAAATCAATTTTAACAAACCAAAATTGTGTTTTTGGATCGTTAAAAGCAGCTAAGCTGAGAAGCTAAGCTACGAGCTAAGCTAAAAGGCTGACCTTGGGGAAAAACCTCCGTCTTGTCGAAGCTCCAAAATTCATGGTTGAAACCTGTGCCTTTGTCTAAAAAGTTGTTTTTCTCTGCAAAAAGAAGCTGAGAACGTGTTTACTGATTTTTTTTTTTTAAATTAAAAGCTTTATGTGACAAATGCTATGCTAAAGAGCTCAAACCGCACCAAGCGTCAGCTATTTTGAGAACCAAAAAACAGAAACAAGAGACGGCCCATGTCACATCAAGGGGCTCCCTCCAATTTTTCTTAGAGACACGCTGCTCACTCCCTCACTATCCATCCATCGGTTAAAACTGTCTTATACTGCCATCCAGTGGTTAAAAATGGTACTACACAAAAATTTACCAACATTTCTTCTTTATTTTGACAATAATTACTAATTATTGTCAAATTTCAAACAATATTATCGTTTATCGCAATAATTTCTTAGACAATTAATCGCCCAGCAAAATGTGTTATTGTGACAGGCCTAAGTAGAAGGATTAAAAAATGACTGATGATTAACTGGAGTGATTCTTTTAGCCTTTAAATAATCTACACTACGCTGTTGAAAAGGCAGAGCTGTTGGTGGGCAGCTCACTACAGTGTTGACTACAGTGCAAGAGTGACTTTCACAGCAGGGGGTGCACAATATATTTTCAGAGAAAACTGCAAAGACCTAATTCCTATTTTTAGGGCCTCTTTTTTTAATATGTATCGATTCAATAGGAAACTTACTGTAAGTATTTTTTATATCAGACTTTTTCTTATAAAAGCCGACTGTTTAATCCAGCATTGCAGAGTTCACGCTGTCTGTGCTAAAGTGTCATTACGGTTAACTTCATGTGCAACGAAGGGTGCGCATGTGAAACAGGAGTAAATGTGTTAAAATATTTAGGTGAGCCAGACTGCCCTGCTAGCTTTACGTCTGAAATGTGTTCAGTCAAGGCCAAACTCACTGACCCGATGATGTCATCACTAGTTGCCCGTCGTCTTGTAGCGATGTAAATATGAGCAGCGGGCTGCGTAATACAACATAGTTGTTTAGTTAACCCCCTAGAATCTAAATTATTGTAGATCTTTGCCAGTTGCTGTCTTTCTCTTTAAACAAACTGTAATTGTGTTTGAATATTAAACATTTATACGTACGAAACTCATAAATCTGCTTCATAAATTCGCCCCAATCCTAAAGATCGGCGTTGAAAGACCCTTCGAGGTCCACCTCTAAAATAAATGTGAAATATGGGGGAGTCAGCCATGTTTAAAACCAACATGCTGCTAGATTTTTTTTATTTTTTGGAGGGGGTGGTGGTCTTGCAACCCCCCAAACACTGTGAACTTGCAAGACCCTAAACAGTGATAGTGAATCCCCCAGATTTAAAAAAAACTCAATATCAAAATACCGAGTTTAAAAAACTTGAAACCTGATTAAATTTTTTTAATTAAATTTTAACGATGTCAATCAGGCATGCATGTTTTCTGACATGCATCGGGGGTGCTACAGCGCCTTCCACACCCCTAATCAAACCCCCCACAATTCCCCATTTGTTAATGTTTGTGCTGGAGTTGTCTGATTACCGGAGAGTAACATAAAGCTAAAGTAACGCCTGCCTCTCGGCAAACCTCTCAACAAGGACTACTTCAGAGCTCGTGAGAAGCTGAACTTTAGCTTTTCTCCACGAGTCGGACTGTAGCTGTGCAGAGGCCAAACTGGTTCTACTTCCTCCAACTGCACCGCCAGGGTTTTATATGAAAACTGCCGAACCATCAGGGGAATAATTTAATGAGACTGGAAGACAACGGCAAATTAATTTTGTTCTTTCGCCGCCGAGTTAGGAGCTTATTGTATTACGCTCGGCGGCTGTTTTCAGATTTTACGCGTTTTTGGCTTCGTGTGAAATCAAAGGAGGTGCTAGCCGGAGCGCGACACGAGGAGACGAGTTATTCGTCCTTTGCGTCGACTGCGTTCTGGCGTCGATCCTGCGGCGAAACCCTCTGCAGGACCAAGAGACCGGAGAAGGTGAGAGAGATCCCAACCCACCACAGTGTTATCTGGGGCTCCCCGAAGAGCAGCTGGCCCAGGAAAGCCTGAAACAGAAGGACAAATGAAAGTAACAAACAGCCAAGTTCAGATAAAGAGATTAAAACATCTTATTTCTGCATTTAATTATAGCCTACTTTCTAAAATAGAGCATTATATAAGAGGTCATTTAAATTAATCTAATCCCAACAGTCGTTTGTAAGGACTTCCAACATGGGAACAGGTCTACTTACGGAAGATATGAAGTTGGAGGCAGTGGTGGTCACAGTGGTCCGGGTGGAGGAAGAGGAGTACCTGAGAGCTTTGGCGAGGAAGGTCCACATCACAGCGTTGCAGGTGAAAAGAAGGCCGCCACACAGCAGCCTCAGAGGGATGTGGAGCTGGAAACAAACAAAACAACAACAAAACTTGTTTTGTGCACACCGTTTAACATACAAACTCATTTAGACAGTCGTTGATGGCGTGTATGGAGGATCATGGGAGATGTAGTTTAACCCTACAGTAAGTGGTCAATTGAGAATTCCTAAATTTGGACACTTCAATGGTTCAGTTTGAGCACTGAGGTCCAGACATCTCTTTCCACAGTCACCTCTTCCAGCTCTTCTCTGAGGACTCCAAGATGTTCCCAGGCCAGCCAAGAGACAGTCCTCTTGTGTCCTGGGTCTGGACACAATGCAGTTCTCCAGTGGTGTAGTCTGCATTTTTGTAGTGGGTGTACTGTTCTTAGAAACCAAAGTACACTGGTTAGTACAATGTAATCGTTAATTTATTTGGATTTTTAAGCATATTGAACATTTCAAAATTTCTCTGATGCTTATTTTTGAATAAATGCACAACAAGCTTTGTACCATAGTTGGCTTTGTATTAAAAACACGTTATAGAATTTTTAAAACGGTGTCAAAACAAAACATGTTCAAGTATGAAGTAATAAAGAAGTATTATATAAAATGTTGAATTAACTTAATGTGTCTATAAAATGTTCCAAATGTGTTGACAATGACACGTGACATGGGAATGTGTCGTTTGGCACTTTTAAATGGGTATAAATTCCCAAGCTTTTCTAGTGGGTATACTCCATATACCCGCATATCACATAGACTACACCGCTGGCGCACCTCCCTGTGGCCTCACAGGAGGCATCTTTACCAGATGACCAAACCATCTCCACTGGCTCTTCTTACTGTGGAGGAGCTGTGGCTCTACTCAGAGTCTTGTCTATATAAAGGCAGCTTCCATTGTCAAAGTAAGAAGCTGTAAACAGTTAAATCATAAGGCAGGTGCTGTGGCTAAACCTGGTGATTTTAATGAGCACATGGTTTTAACGGTTATGGTTGGCACCCAAAGACTTCCGGGGTTCCCAACCCTGGTCCTTGAGGAACACCATCCTGCATGTTTTAGTTTGTTCTCTTCTCCAACACACCTGCTTTTAATAAATGGATGATTTACAGGCTTCTGCAGAACATGTGGAAGTAATTAAATCACTGAATCAGGTGTTTTTGGAGCAGAGAAACAACTAAAACATGCAGGATGGTGTTCCTCAAGGACCAGTGTTGGGAACCACTAAGTTCAGTGTTTAATGTGAGCAGAATCAAGCATCCAAACTGCTTCAGTACAGTACGTTAAGTTATAAAGTGGCTTTATACTGGTGACATAATCCATACCACCACTGTAGGATGGTCACAGGGCCAGTGAATGAGAAATACTGAGATTTATTTTTATTTTTTATTTGAGGCAAATCAAAAACATTTGCTTTGGGTAAAATTTGAACTGAATTTGCTCCTTGGCATCTGAAATGGATGTAGCTCATTGTAACAAAACAATTCAACTTCTGATAAAACCGCGCTTTCACCCCAATTTCCTCCACCGGGACACTTGCTCTCCTTAAACAGGTGCCGTGAGCCTCTGCTACTACAGTGTTTGGCTGAAGGTTGGGGTGCTGCTATTACTGAGTGGTAAAAAAGCAAGTTTAGCTCATTCAGGATATTCTACAGGTCTGGCCTGTTTCCTAATCCCTTCCAAATAAAAAGAAACAATAAGTTCAATCATGTAAATGAGATACAAAATATTTAATAGTGAAAGAAAATAAGATATAAGGAGTTAAAGATGTTTGTGGCTTCCAGGTTTGTTAGTCCAAAATAGAGCTTCACTAAAGTTTTTGAGTTATATTTCTTTAACTTTTGCACCACAAAATACCTCAATGTTTCCATCCAGAGAGGTTTCACACAGACACATCCATAAAACAGATCAAAGTTAGGTTCCATAGAGGTTTTACAATAGATACCTCATGGATAAAATCCTTTTAGAAAGCCTTAAACTTGCTCTGTAGCAACCTGCAGCCCTGAAACCGCCTCAGATTGGAGGTCAGGAGGAGACACTTTTCTGTTTGTAGATGGTTCTGACAGTGGAAGGTCACCTGACTCACTGTAAAGGCCAGTCTGTGTCAGTACAGTACCTGTTTTATATGACTTTTTCTGGTTTACACCAGTGGTCCTGTGTTGGACCAAAGACCGATCTTAATAAGGTGGAATGACATTTTTGGGTTGGGGGTCACGTTGAGGACTAATGTGTGAACTGAGGAGGGGTTAGGGATAGGGTCAGGGTTAGTCTACTACAGAAATGAATGGAAGTCAATACACGGTCCCTATAAGGATAGATAAGTGTGTGTGAAAAGATCACGAGCTGCAGCGTCCTTCAGCACGAGGACACGAAGGGACAGAGCAGCTGCGTGTGTGGTGCTGATGAGGGAGTCAGGGATGCGGAGGACGG
>JARVGV010000630.1:22359115-22374361 GCA_031762435.1 Hypsolebias longignatus | reverse complement strand
TACGGCGCGATGACGTCACTGGGGGCGGAGCCGTAAGTACGGAGCGCCGTAGGTCGATGGCGCCATAGGTCGGGGACCGCCTGTACGTTAGCGCCGTAACTCGCAGACTACCTGTAATTACATTAAACTAGAGAAATTTTATTTCCCACGAAAATGCAGTGTGAATGCTTATTTCAGAAGAACTTGCTGAAAAACAGCTGAAATTAGATGAATTGCATTCTGAAAGGTAGCTGAAATGGAAGAACAAGCCTAAATTAGCAGAAGAAAGCAGAAAGAACACACATTTGCTAAATTAGGTTTAAATAAGCAGAAATGAGCACAGAGTTTAGTAAATTGGCTAAAAAAGGCTGAAATTAGCACAAAAAAGGCTGAAAAGTAGCTGAAAAGCAGAAACAAGGTTAAACTACCAAAAGGAAGCAGAAAGAGCTGGAATTATCTAAAACCTATGGAACTAGTTGAAAAAATAAAATTAACATAAAACAGCTAAATAGTAGCTGAAATAGTAGAAAAATCTGAAACTAGCAGAAAAATGCTGAAAGGGGTATAACAAGCTGAAATACACAGAAAGAAGTTAATTAGGCTGAAAGTAGCAGAAACTAACATGAAAAACTCTGACAACAGCTGAAATTAGCTAAAAAATGCTAAAATGCCAGCTGAAAAGATTGAACAAGCTTAAATTAGCAGAAGAAAGCAGAAAGAACACTTTGCCCATTTAGGCTGAAAGAAGCAGAAATGAACACAAAAAAGTGTTGTTGTTTTTTTTTTTAAAGCTGAAATTAGTAATAAATACAAAAATGAATCAATTTGTTTTAAAAATGGCTGAAAAGTAGCTTGAAAGCATAAAGTAGCTTAAATTACTAGAATGAAGTGGAGAGAGTACATTTTTGCTAACTGGGCTGAAAAAAATTTAAATGAGTGGAACAATAAAAGAGAAATTAGTTGAGAAGCTAAAATTAGCATAAAATAGCTAAATATCAGCTGAAATAACTAAGAGGAACATGCTGAAAGGAGCATGACGAGCTGAAATAAGCAAAAAAAAAAAAAAAAAAAAATAGAAGCACAAAAATGTTGTAGTTAGCAGAAAGAATCTGAACGGAGCACAAAACAGCTGGGAAAAAAATCCAGCTGAAATTACCTGAAAGCAGCTGAAATTTTTTTAAATTTGCACTAGGAAGCTGAAAGAAGCAGAACCAGAACAAAATGTGAAAGGAGCAATAAAAGATTGTTAACAGGTCTAAAGATTTGAAGGATGGAAAATGAGCTAAATTCATTTTCTATGAGGAAAAAGTTGCAGAAAAGGCTAATTAAAAAAAAAAAGAAAAAGCTAAAGCTAAAGCTGCACCAATACAGATTCGTAGCAGGATTGTCCTGAAAGAGCTGAAGGTTTTGAGATATAATTTGTGGAAATAGCTGAAAACTGCAGGATGAGAATCGCGCCGAATAACACATGGAAGAAAAATGGGTGACATTAGTGTGACTGCTTCATAAACATTCAGATAAAATCATTTAGGCCGGTTAGTTGTTGGTTCAACGCCTGGTTTAGTGCAGAGGGCGCATCAGCGGCTTGTTTTCTCGGTCATCGGTGCTGTGGGCTGAAACTTGTTAATTTGATCTGTGGGATCTAACCGCTGCAGCAGCCAGCCCCCCCGCGGTCTTCTGGAGGGACAAATCTACGATGCCTCCTCTCTGTGCTGCTGTGTAACGAACAGTAGAGACGGAGGAGACGTGATACTGATCTGACTGGTGCCTGTTTGAGCGCAGAGGTCGGCCAACGGCGCGTCGCAGAGAGAGACGTGCATCAGAGTGAAGGATGCGACTTCAGCTCCAAGAGGCCAAACAAGAACAAGATTCCATCTTTTTTTGTTGTTGTTGTAAAACTAAGTTGTAGCTATTTATCAAAACGAGGGCGGACTTTTCTCTGAACGCTGTAAACTGTAGCTTGTGCTCCTTCCACGTTTTTTATCTGATTCTCTTCCTGCTGAGGGGAAGTTCTCGTCCTTCCTGCTGCAGTTCATTCTCAGGACATGATCCTTTGAGCTATTTAAGTGTTTTATATGTTCAAATGTTCAGCTCGTTCAGCTGCTGGGACCTTTGCTTTTGGTAACTTTTATATATTTTTTAAGATATTTGCTTTATGCTCATTGTTCCTATTAGAAACAGAGTGATGTGTTTTCCTTATGCCACTTTAGCTTTTTGCTATCCTTTTGCTTTTTTAGCTCCCAGCTAGCTGTTTATTACTTATCAAACTTTTTGATGGTTCTGTTAGCATTCGGCTTCTTTGAAAGTTTCGGCTTCTTCAGCGCGTCCAAATCTGTCTCCGATCAGAACTGGGCTGCACAGAAATGGGCTGAACTATATATGTAGCTGAATTAAAGTCAAATCTAACTTTTCTTATCCAGCACTCTGACTTCTCTTTAGTACTGTGCAAAAGTCTTGAGTCATGCCGAACGTCTTGTAATCTGTTAAGGGGGGTCTTGATTTAACTTCACGCTTTCTAAAGTTCTGTGAGGCCTTTCTTATTTATTTTGTTCATACTTTATCTGAGATTTATTGTTCAGATCTGCTGCTGTGTGGATTTATTTTCCTGTTGCATTTGACTCTTAGTGGTTCAGAGTCCCCAGATCATCAGCCTTCCACCTCTGTGCCTACTTGCCATTTTGGCTACATTTGTAAGGCTTTAAAGATAAAATAAAATCTTCAAAGTGTAAAATTTTTCCTTTTTAAGTTCTGAAATTCTTGGATAAATTAATCCTGTTGTCGTGTCGCAGTCTGTTTATTCTGTTCTTATTCAGATGCATCCTTGCAGATCTGAGCTGTCATGCTGCAGAGAGAGGAGGTGCTTTTTGGTGTGTGTCTGTGTGTGAGTGTGTGTTTTAACAGTACTGTCATGGTGTAGCTCTTGGGCTTTACATTTTCTGTGTGCACAGCACATTTTGACCTTGGGCTGATATTGCTGGGAAGACTGGCAGCTTTCTTCCGTGTTTTTCAACTGGGAATATTTTCTTCTCTCTGCAGAACGACGGATTCTAAATCGGTTGTAAATGACCTTTAGAAGCTGATGGGCTAAGAACAACTCAGATGTTGTTCCTCTTTGACGTTGACTTATTATGGGCTGAAGAAGGACCTGGCTATTATTTACTTTAGATGGAAGCTGAAAAATATACGTTTTGTACTCAATGCTTCTTGATTTTCTAATAAAAACTAAGTAAAATTACCTTTTACTTTTACCATATTTTTCAGACTGTAAGGCGCATCGATTATTAGGCGCAATATCAATGAACGGATCTGTTTTCATACAAAGTACATAAGGCACACCAGATTATTCAAATTCAAAATACTTCATTAATCCTAAAGGGAAATAACCACATAAAAACAGTTCAAGGTCAGTAATCACAACCAGAATTAATACAACAGGCGTACCTGATTATAAGTCCAGTTTATGTTTATAAAACGAGAAAAATCTGTATCATCTTCTTTTTATGTGAGTAATGGTGTGCGACAAGGCAGCATTTTGTCTCCTTGCTTTTTTAAACCTGTATATGGATGATTCATCTAAGCTGTTGAATCAATGTAGGACTCGCTGTTGGGTTGGTAATAGAACCATCAACCACCTGATGTATGCAGACAATCTTGTAATTTTTTGTCCATATAGTGCTGGTCTGCAGCAACTGTTAAAGGTTTGCTGTCAGTATGGATTGAACTTTGATATTAAATATAATGCAAAAAAAGAGTAACATCATGATTGTCAGGAGCAAAGAGGACACTGAATTATATTTCCTTGACTTCACTCTGTCTGGCAGCATCTTCCAAGTCAGTGATGAGTTGAAATACAGTACTTGGTGCATAACCGCTGACTTGTCTGATGACAGGGACAGTTACAGGCAGCATTGAATGTAATATGTACAAGCATATTATACAGTACTCTAATGCATACTGCCCACCTGTGGCGGCATTACAGAAAAAGCAGTATGCATAAACTTCAGGTGGCGTACAATGATGGCATGAGGATGCTGCTTAAGGTGCCACTGTGGAGTAGTGCCAGTCAGGTGTTCATAAATGCCAACGTACCAACTTGTGCTTCGAAACATTACGTACAGATGTTTGTGTAGGCTAACAAATGCTGTAAATAGCATCATTTATACTCTGACCAACCTCGTACAAAGCTCAATTGGCTTCTCTTCTAGTCCGTGGAATCACTGGCGCCTTAATTTATATGGCAATGGATGAACATTCTATTTTTATTGTGTCTTGTTGGTGTTGTCATTTTTTTTATTTTTATGTTTTTGTTTACTATGGACTATGTGTGTCTTAAATAAAGTTTTTGCTTGATTGTTTGATATAAGGATCACCGTTGATTTTTGAGAAAGTTAAAGGATTTTAAGTGCGCCTTATAGTCTGAAAAATACGGTAGATGGAACGTTCATGTTTTAATGTGAACTAAATGTTGAACTAGAACGAACACACGACCTGCCCTGTAGAAATCTTTTGTTACATTGCCCATCTCCTCCTCTTCAGGGCTCCTCATCCTCCGGCCGGGCCCGTAGCTTCTCCCTCCTCCCCCACCTTACTCCATCTTCATCTCCGAGTTCCCAGAGGCACGCGGGCCACACGGCCGCATCCGGCGGCAACATCGTCACCATCACCCACCACAAATCTCCGGCCGCAGCCCGCCGAGCACAGACTCAGTATCCAGGACAGCTGCTGGAGGTCAAGGAGGTGGGTGACGAAGGCTGAAGAGCGTTTAACCCTTCTGACCTTTATACAGTTAGAATGAAAAGCAGACAGGAAGGGAGTGGTGTTGTTGGGAAAGAAAGGGATTATGGGAAGTGGAGACAGCGGGTCTGATCCACTCATCACATGTTCCTGATCGGGTTTTATTCGCTCCACTAATCAGCACGGTGCCATTTTTTTTTTCTCTTCCATTTTCTAAATAGAAAAAGGCTCAATTTATTTATTTATTTATTTATTTATTTATTTATTTATTTATTTATTAAATGATCCTTCACGAGGAAAGATTTACCTCAGTCTAATATGAACAAGTTTTAATATGTTTAAAAGGTTGAACAGTTTGCCAGCTCTGGATCTTTGTGGTTCCTAAACACACAGTTGGCTTTTCTCATTTTTTATTTTTTTATTTTTTGCTTTTCTTGCATATTCTCTCCCTCCTGGTGTTTAAAGGGATTTTAGGATGCTGATTTCTAAAAATGCTGGAGGAGGTATGATGCGAGGATGCATCGGTGTGTCTTTCACATCCAACATGGCTGCGTTTTGTTCTCGTGAAACAAATTACAAAGTGATGAATTATCATACACCAAATACAGCTTTGTGTGTCAGAAAGAAAAGGTTATGTGTTGTCCGTCCTCTTATTTTTCTTTGGAGTCCCAAGAAAAGGGAATCAGAATGTGTTTGTTTGTTATGAGTGCTTGGTCTCTATGTGTGACGGCTGTTTCCAGGAGTTCTGTGTTTTGGCAGCTGGTCTTTTCCTCCGATTAAAACTTATTTATTTTGGCTTTTGTTTGTTTTCTGCTGTGGCTCCCACCAGCAGCAACATTTAGTTCTGAGGTCATATTCGGTTCTCAGATCTGTCCCTGCTCCAACACACCTGATTAAAAAGGATAAATTACCTCATCAGCGTGTCATGTTAAACAGAAACCAATTATAGAGCCATTAATGCTGCCCTGAAGGTACTGAGATATTACAGATCAGACTGATGTAATAAACTGGATTTCAGGAGCTCTGTTTTTTTTTTAAGGTCCTACATTTAATGGATTTAATTGGCCTTGTTCACTTTTTTTTTAAATCCTAAAAAATGTTTTGTGGTTTGGCACTAATTGAATAAAGTGACTTGAAATGGGATTTGTCCCGAGATTATTGGGTCCAAAAACCAAAAAAAAATTCACTTAGCTGCACTTTGCTTGGTGGGGTGTTAGTAAACAGTGAAAATTTATTCTGTGCTGTTCAGTAACTTTACCTAATGGAAGCATATATAAGGTAAAGAGTATTGGTCCAAGCACTGAACCCTGAGGAACTCCACGACTAACTGCAAGTTTCAAGTTTTTTTTTTTTTAACCAACTACATGACTTAACTTTCATAATTATATATATATACAGATTTCCAAGCAAGTTAATTAAATTACTCTCTTGAAATTCCCCATCAGGTTTGACTCAGCTGGAAGTTTAGACCCTCATCTGTTTTCTCCGCCTCGACAACCGGACCCGTCAGTTCTGATGATTGTTTCCTTCTTTTTGCTGCTGCGTCTGCATTCGCTCCGAGGACTCATTTACTTTTCTCTGCTTATCTTTCAGGAGGAGTTTTTCACTGTCGCTTCTTAATGACTTGTCTGCAGAAGGTTTAAACTGATTAATTGCAATAGATTGTGCGTCTTTATGAAGTGAAGATGACGGACCCGATGGATGCCAGATAAGCAGACTGTTTAGGCGCTCGCTGCAACAATTTTGCTTTCAACCCTTTTTCATTAAATGTGCTTTTTGGAGTAATGCCAGGTGCTTGAGTGTAGCACCTTTTAAATATGGAGATGAGATGATTGAGCAGACAGAAAAGAGGCAAGAGGACTTTAATAGAAGATACTGTGGAGAACATGGAAAATGGCTGGGCCCGTTTCACCAAGACTCTCACCAGCTGCGATGCATCAATATTTCATGTAAAGCTAATTCTTTCTTGCCTTTTCTCTGCTCGTTGAATCCTCGGCTGACTGGAATTTGTTAAATCACCCCGTCAGACGCTGCAGCTCTGCCTCTCGGTGCTAAGAATATCTCATCAAAATGATTCACCCGGTGACAGAAAGGGATCAGTGACGTTGAAGGAGTCTCACTTCTCGGATGATTTGATCATTAAGGAAAACAAACATGCCTCTGGTGCTCGTGGTTTCTCCACAGAGGAGAACACTCCAGTGTGACGTCACATTAATCTGAATAGGGTTTTGGTCCAGAAGAACTGGGTTGCTGCTTTGTGACCCAATTCAAATCTGCAGTCGTTTATAGCTCATCTATTCGTCTCTCGCTGTGTCTGCTTGTTCGTTTTCCATCCCTCAGCTGTTGTCCTTTTTGCTCGTATTTTACTTTTTATTCTTACCAGATGAATAAAGTTGATGGTTTTGGCACTGATCAAACCTGGAGGATGCTGGCGTTGACAATAAATTGAGTTTTCAGAAACATTTTTTATAGATACCTGTATGCAGTAAGATAATAAAGTTGATTAAAGTGATAATTTGGCCATTTTTAATTCAATTCAAGTCAGTTTATTTATATAGCGCCAAGTTACAACTGATGTTACCTCAGGACACTGAACAGAAACATTCATATACATAAAAATTCAATTACCGGTAGTAACATTATTTATGTAAGGGAAGGTAGCCAGCAGATTGCGTTTAAGTATTTGGTGGAAAAGTTCAGACTTAGCACAGATATACTTATGGTCCGAACAGACCCACTTCCAAAGCAAAACCGAAAACCAGTCCAACCTTAAAATTCAATCATGGCTCTTTTTATCTACACCTTTTTCCAACACCACCAATTTAACATTACACGGTTATTTTGACAAAAAACATTGAATTTCTGCTAGAATTGATCCCATTCCGTTAAAAAGTATTTTACCTTTCTGCTGCCACTTTAGCACTTTTAAATGAATGCAAAATAAAAACGATTGCATATTGGAAAATGTGCACGAGCGTCTATGAAATAGTTAAAACTAAACAAATAAAATAGCAAAAGCTTCTATTAAATTTGAGGCTGGAGTTTTAGACTGGTCTTGGGTGCGTTTGGACTAGCTTGTCAGTCCTGACAGAATGAAACTGATGTCATTTAAATAGCCATTTACAGCTGGTAAGATATTTTTCTACATTACATTATTACCGGTAAGGTGGGATGGTATTTACAATGGGCCTCCTCAAGTTCAGCGCCATTGATCCACTGTTACACCAGCACTCACTAAACCACCAACAGGAGGTGATCGTACAGAGTAGAAACTCTGGTGTTGGTTGTAGTAGTTCTCCACCTTCTTGCCTCTCTCACAGAAATAAAGCAGCCAAAGATAGGACCCCACTGAGCTGCAACTGTTTGGAGATTTAACAACTTAAAATAGGATACTGTCACTGAATTCTGAATGTTTGTGACCAGTGAACCGTGAGGCTGCATGTTGAGCTACTAGTCTTTTGAAAACCGCTGCTTGTTTTTTGCGTGCACGACTTGCAAAGCAGTATTATTGGCTGTGCACATTGTTTTGGTGTCAGCTTTCACCCACATCGTACCCACCCAGGTATTTATAGTAGACTTTTGACATGGAGATGCTTGATTTGGATGTTTTCAATGATTTATCATCAGCGGTGGCACAGAGACGAGCCTGTGATCGATAGGTTGCCGGTTTTGGAACTCCTGACGTTACATGAAAATTTTGGTCCACCCTCCTTTGCCCCACCCTGGACCCTTGAGCAACACCTTTAACCCCCATCTCCTCCCCAACACACTATACGGCAGCACCCTATATGGCAGAGCTACTATACTGTATGTAGCTCTGGGTTCAGGTTTGGTTTATTTGTTATATGTAAAATCAAGACGAGGTCAACAATACAATGAAATGCTCAGGACAAGAAGAACCATCTCGACTCGCCAAACAAGAACAGCAGCAAATGTCAAAGCATGCAACAGAAATACAGAAACAAGGCACCAAAAGTGGAAGAGAAATACATCTACAGCAGCATGTTCCTATTAGCAGAGTGGTTCTGCTGGCAGTGAGGTTATCTTAGCAACGTGAACATGATACTGTTAGCAGTGAGGTTTTTCTTGGCAACATGGTCCCGTTGGCTCCATGGTACTGTTTAATGATGTGGTTCGGTTAGTGGCGTGGCCAGATGCACACATGTGGCCAGTGGTAACTCAGTGGTTGCATCAGGAAGGGCACCTAGCAATAAACAACTGCCAAATCTTCATGCGAGGTCACCTGAAGAAGGGAGCAGCTGAAAGATGATCATCAGCATGCTTTTAAGACTTGGACATTTTAAAATGCTTTCTGCTCTAGTGCTCCTTTAACAAATTAAACTCCCACAACCTGACCCAGGATGGTTGGAGATATTTGCGTTGACTGTGCTTTGAATAAATTTGTCGCACCATTTTTTTTTTCTGAACGGGTTCGAATCTCCAGCGACAAAATGGCTTCTCACGAATGCCTTCTCATGACTTTCCTAATATGAGCCACCAAGTTTTGCGTGGATTCCAAAACAGTGAAATGTTTAAACTTTCGTATTAGTTGGGTTAGCCTCTGATCAGTAACAGTAAAGTTGTAACACAGTTTGTGATTGTGAGACATCCTGATCCCGGCACAATGCTAAGACCTAATGTAAAATGGCATCATCTGTGTTAAATAAACGTGTATCTTTACAACCTTCAGGCACTTTAATATGAAGATGAAATCTCAGTGGTCCCAAAGTGGAACCTTGTGGTACGCCCAAGGAAAACTGAAAAATAAGAACACCAAAGTTCATGCTCACATGCATGAACTTGGCATTCACTTGCACTGAACCCCCCCAAACTTTGTCACATTGTTTCCTATTTATATGAATTGGTACAGTTAAGAGCTTTTTGTGAAAAATTGAAGTTTCTACAAAAGCCTTTCGTTCACTGTGACAAAGGTTAAGAAATATATAATTTACAAAATATATATATAAAAATTAAATAAATGAAAATAAATAAATAAAAATATAAAAATATAATAAAAAAATATATATATGAAGTAGCGTAATGTGTATTGTATTATATTGTATGTGTAGTGTATTGTATTAGTTAGAGAATTTAGAAAGT
Organism: Hypsolebias longignatus; assembly: GCA_031762435.1. Classification (NCBI taxonomy): domain Eukaryota; kingdom Metazoa; phylum Chordata; class Actinopteri; order Cyprinodontiformes; family Rivulidae; genus Hypsolebias; species Hypsolebias longignatus. The sequence continues at coordinate 22,364,548 of JARVGV010000630.1, read as the reverse complement.
TGTTTGTTTTATTCTGTTACCGGAAGATTACTATTGTTTGAACTGTTTGTTAGAAAAAAAAGGGGCAGATATAATAAGATTTTTTCTTCTTTCTGCGACCTTTCATTTTTTATACTCTATACGTTATTGTTCATGGAACTGTTTTGTATTGTATTGTTTTAAAAAATGAACAAAATAAATAAACATAAACAAAGGTTTTATTTTACTGGTCTTAGAACAGTAGGTCTGCTCTGTTGTGGCTGAAATCAAGCCTTGTTTAACTTTATTCCTCCATATGTTGACTGTGTTTTAAGAAGGACTTGGTTGTGACTTGTGAGCATCTGTCAGATCAGAACTGTTACATAACAGCAAAGTCGGTCTCGCAGTCGTTAAATATTCTGCAGATTTACTGTTCAGCAGCTAAATGATGGATGCTGGCTGGTTTTTTCAGCTGCTTTAGGATTACTACAGTCAGCTTCACAGCTATAAGGACTTACGTTCTCTTGAGTGGCGTCCACATGAACTTTTAACACAGGAAGTCTTTCATCGCAGCATTACACTAACAAATAAAGTTTGAAGGAGTATGTGTTTCAGTATGTACAGAAATGAGTATTGTGAGGCTTTTATTGAAACTTGTAATGCAAAGAATTTAAGCTAAAGTCTAAGTCAGTGAGGTCTTGTGTTGAGGCCACTGTCATGCTGTCAACTTCCATCCATCAGTCTGAATGCTGCTCCGTCTCCTCGTTGAGTGCGAGACGTTGGGAGTCACATCACATGACAGTTTCGCCTCAGCCAGCTTGACGTGAACTCACCGAACACCGACTCGCGGCACCACTGGGTGCTCGAACAACCACAGCAGGGCTGGATTATTGGGTTTAGGCTGTTTCTGGAGACGTCACTTGTGTTTTTAACTGCATTTTTACTGTAGATTAGAGTTGTCATTGTTTACTGTGTCCCTCTTGTAAATGAGTCCTCGTGGCTCAATGAGACTAATCTGTATAAATAAAGGTTGAATAAACAGATTTACACAAATTTGTGAACAATAACTGAGAGGAAAAGGTCGTGCACAGAAAAACTCTTAGGTCTTTGAGTTCAGCTCATGAAAAATGTGAGACTAAAAATGTTGCGTTTGTATTTTGGCTCGGTGTAGTTTCATTGCGCATGGTAGGGTTGTGCATTGCTGGTTTGCATTTCTCAATACTCTGCTGCTCGGGTTTCTTTAATTGATCTCACATTCAGCAAAATAAATAAATAAAACAAAAACAATGTGATTAAGCTTTTAACCACCATACAGTATGATTCAATATGAGTTTTAAATCAACATGTTCAAGAATCGGGTAAAGATGATGAGTGGAAGGATGAATGTTGGGATTCAATTAATACAACTAAAGTGGTTCAGCACTTTATTTAGACAATTTACCTTCCATTAAAAAAAACTTACAAACAGGTCTTGGTTAAAAATTATGTCAATCTCATAAAAGTTCACTCTTAAATACCAAACATTAGGAGTGAGCAGTCATAAAATCCATTTATAAATTGATTATTTAATAGGTCAATCTTGCAACACACTTTCAGTGTCTTGCTGTTTGTTCAGGTGCTGCCACAGTTCTCCTACTGACCTGTAGGTGTCACTATTAAGAAAACATCACCAAACAGCTGGAACATCACCAGAAGAAGAGTTGCCTACTAAATAAGTGAATGCAGGGGCTCTGTTCTATCCGTTATCCATTCATTAGCTTTACCCGCTTCTTCCTTTTGGGGTCACAGGGGTCACTGGTGCCCATATCCAGCAGTCACTGCGTGAGAGGCGGGGGACACCCTGGTCAGGTCTCCAGTTCATCACAGGGACAAATGGAGGCAAGCGAGACAACCATTCACTCTCTCACTCACACCTAGGAACAATTTAGTTACCAGTCAGCCTAACATGCATGATTTTGGTCTGTGGGAGGAAACTGGAGTACCCGTAGAAAACCGACGCATGCACGGAGAGAACATGCAAACTCCACCCAGAAAGGTTCCCCCTGGTCAGGATTTGAACCGGCGACCTGCTCGCTGAGAGGCGGCAGCTCTACCAACTGTGACACCGTGCCGCTCGGGACTCTGTTCTGTATTTAGAAATGTAGCCACATTTTTTCAGCTTTACTGTTTTTATGAAGAGAAAACGATAACAAAAGCAAAAATAAATAAATAAATCTGCTTGAAGATTCTTTGTCTAACAACAAAATACTTTAGATTTTACCAGTAAAGACAAAAAAATAAAAAAAAATAAAAATCTAAATTTAATCTCCTAACTGCATCAGCACACAGCTGCTCTGCTGATCTCTTTGTAGTTTATATGGATTTTAATCCACATCAGTGTAAATGTTTCATCTAAATGGTTATTTATTACATTTTAAGTGTAATATTTAATTTTACAAACTGAATTTTTCTTATAGAGAATTGAGTTCAGATGTTTTTTTCAACTTTCTAATGACCAGTCCTGTCCTAAATGTGTTTTTCATATTCTCTGTCACTTAAATTCTTCCTCCTTTGCTTCATGCTTGTTTCTTTCCTCTTGAATTAAAAAATAAAAATAAATAAAATCTCATATTTGTGGTTTTCTCATACAAGTTTATTATTTCCCCACAGTTCTGTGTTCCAGCTTTTATAAAAACGTCATGTTTAGCTTGCATTATTGAAAGTGGCTCCATTTTAAAAAACTAAAACCCCATCAGCAGTGTTTATTTTTAAAGATGGCATGTTTTTTTGAGTTACTTATGGTCGCATAGCAACTCATTTACTCTCTTCCCCGTGCGCTAATGACCCCTTTAGTGAGTAATGGAGCTCCAGGCAGGTCCTGGTTTGCTGCAATATTATACAACATGGCTGTAATTAAAGTTCTAAACATTTTTCTTGCATGAAATTCAGTTTTGCCCGTGTGTCGTAAAGCTTTTAGTATCCCACAGGTTAGGTGTCGGGGTGCAGCTCTATGTAGTGATGAAACCATTTTCTGCCAAGACAAATTCAGAAAGCATGTTTATTAAAAATACTAATCTAAAGCAGTCGTTTTTACTTTAAAGCTTTGCTGTTTTGTGTTCGTGCTGTTAGAAGTTTGAGAGGAACCGGAGCGAGAGCTGAGGACTTGTCCATCTGGAACTAATTTCTTTCTTGTGTAACTTTGAGTCTGTTTGACTTGCTCAGAATTTGTCGTTTCTAAGATTTTTAAATGGATGGATTCATCTGGAGAACGTTAGATTTTTATGAAGCGGGAGAGGAGAAACGAGATGAGGCACGTCCTAAATGTAAATCTGCTTACAGACGTATTTAGACGGATAATAAATTGATGGAAATGTATAAAATAGTTTATATACTTCATAAATATCCTCATCTTTTTAACTGGGTGGAGTTATTTGCCTGGAAAAAAAACACATACAGTTATGTACAAATAGTCTCCCTCTTCATAACTGGTTGATGATTCTGAGTGGAAGCTTCTGATTGGCTGGTTCGTATCTTTAGTTTTAAACTTGTTTTGTTTAAACTCTGATGGTCTCACTTTAAAAGTCTATCTGTTTTAGCGTTGCATTCAGACACAAAACATCCGACCCAGCCCATAGCCATCATTTCCGAACCCCACCCGACCCAATAAATTAACATTAGTTACAGGTCTGAACCCGAACCACCTCCCTGACATTTTTAATAAAGCTTTGACTGCTTATATAGTTAACAGGTGGACGCGCGGCTGAATAAAAGGGGCAGAAAATCTGAGCTGAGGGGTATTTGTCCTTTCATGTCCATCAAAGCACATTTTCTTCTGCCTGCATTCTGCATTATTCGGACATGGACCCTGCTGTGACATGTCTGCTTTGGAATCTCACCTGTTCCGGTCATCAGCTGCTCATTTCTGCTGAGAGCAACGGCTGAACGTCCATTTGGGCGATGGATCGCTGCCTGGCAGTAAAGTCGCCATCTGAAGCTTAACTGAATTTTATTTGACCTCGTTCAAGGCTGATCAGCTCACGGTCAAATGGCTGTGTGCGGCTGGTGAAGGTATGGCAAGCCATGTTGCCATATAATTGGATCTGACGCAATCAAAAGCCCGACACTGACTCGGCCTGCCCATCCAGCTCAGCCCAAAATCGGGTCGGTCCACGGTAGAAATGACAGCTCTAATCTATTTTCCTTAGAAACTCCAAAACTATTTAGGTTGTTTGAAAAATGTTAACCATCAGTAAATTTCTAACATTGTTTGAAGCATCAATGTCTACTTTTTAACAAGCGTTTTTCAAACATTTTTATAAGTCTGTGTAAAAAAGGTATTTCTTCCAGAATAGTTCTGGTGCTGATGGGAGGAGACAGATGTGTTGTTGGGGTGTTTTTGGGGGTTAAGCTTTACATTATTAATGAATGCAACGTTCATTGCTGATAAACAACTAAGTCTGAGCTTCCAGTGAAAACAGAGTTTCCTTCCTTTTGTGACATTTAGACTCTGAAAGGTGAGTCACACTGAAATTCTTCTGCGAGAGGAACGTTGTGAGTCTGCAGCGACAAGAGCAACTTTTGTGACTCTGAAAGTTTCAGTTTGTTTTTCAGCAGGAGCAGATCCGTGCGCATGAGTTGTTTCTGCAGTCGAGATGGAAAGGCTGCCACAAATTTGTGCTCGGTTGTGTGTCACCTCCTCCTACACACAAGTGAGGACATATTGGATGGTGGTAATAAAAAACGGCAACGTTTCTATTTTTATACGCGTATCCTTTGAAACCTCTTGTTTACGAACTCTTAGATCCAGTTAACGTTTTTAAGTACTGTATTTGGATTTGATGCTCCTTGTAAAACATAAAACTAAACTAAAAAGAGAAAACAATCAGAACTGTTCACATTTCTCAACAAGTATTTGGACAAAGTTTCTCCTGATGGCACTTTAAAAGATGATTATAATTCAATCTAAGAGTGTTTTGAAGGAATGCACGTCACCCGCCACCTTTTCATGACAGAATTTTAGTTCCCAGTGTCTGTCACAGCATGTGTGTTAGTGCTCAAGGTGTGTGTTGAGGATCATTCTCGGCTACCACCTCTTCAAATTTCAGCTCAGTGATGGTCAGTTTTTCTGACTTGGGGACATTGTCGTGTTGGTTAATGGTGACTAGCAGTGGCAGTAATAATAAATCAAGTTGACTCTGAAAGTGAATCATTTGTAGAGTGAGTTGATTGTTTTTCAGTTCTTTGTTTGGGATGTTTTTAGGCAGAGATGTCTTTCAATATGTAAAGCTCAGAGTGTGGGTACTAATTTTCTTTATGGCTGGTTCTTCAGGGGTCACCACAGTGAATCATCTTCTCCATCTCACACTGTCCTCTGTCCTCACTCCAACTAACCCCATGTCCTCTCTAACTGCATCCATATATCTCCTCTTTGTCTTTTTCCTGGCAGCTGCATTTCCAACATCCTTCTACCAATATACCCACTGTCCCTCCTCTGGA
>JARVGV010000630.1:22270542-22281473 GCA_031762435.1 Hypsolebias longignatus | reverse complement strand
TAACACAATACCCTCAAAAAAATAAAAAATAAACATAAAATGCTGCATAAAAAACATAAAATGCTGCATAAAAAGTCGGTGAGGTGTGATGACGTCACTGGGGAGGCGGGTCGTAAACGCGAAAAAACTTAAACCGAGAGGATCGTAAACCGGGGTTGACCTGTACTGTAGCCTTCAGTACATACTGCTGTGCTATTCCTACTAATATTGTATAATAGCAGATAATAAAAAGCCACCACCGCCAATCAATGTATTATGTGCACTGTGGAAGCAGAACATGGACTTGATGATAGCATAATACTAGCATTAATACATGCTCACGTTAAAATCTCAGAAAGATCATGTTTTAATCAGCAGATCACGTCAAAATCTCTGACTTTTCCCTGAATTTTTTCAGGTTTTCCTCAGAGTTTTCCCTTTCTGGAAAATGTTAGTGGCATGGTGGCTCATTTGGTAGAGTTGTGGTCTCCCAGTGAGCAAGCTGCTCTGGTTCAAACCTTTCTGAGTGGAGTTGGCATGTCCTCTTCCATGCATGCGTGGGTTTTTTCCGGGTACTCTGGTTTCCTCCACATTAGGCTGATTGATAACTCTAAATTGTCCCAAGGTGTGAGTGAGAGAGTGAATGGTTGTTTGTCTCTAAGCGTCTCTGTGATGGACTTGCGATCTGTCCAGGGTGTACCCCTCCTCTTGCAGTGATTTCTGGATATAGGCACCAGTGACCCCCGCGACCCAAAAAGAAAAGTAGGTAAAGATAATGAATGGATGGAAAATATTAGTAATTTTCCAGGTTTGCACCAGATTTGCAGAGTGGCTAACCCTGTACAAAGTCTACTGCAACTTTTATTGTGAAGGACTTGTAGCCACATTCAGGGGTTGAAAAACCACGGTTAGTGCATTATTTCAGTGATTCCACAGTAGACCATAAACAAAGCCTTGAAAACAGTGAAGAAAGAGTAAAACATCCATGTCCACAGAACAATATCACTTTTTCTTCTGTACATTTAGTTCACATGATCTTGCTTGAATGAAAACTACTTTATACAGAAAAGGATGTTTTGCTTCTTTTAGAGAGTCCACGCTCAGGATTTTGTTTGAAGTGTAACTAAGGATGCATTAAGAACTATTTTGCATTGACTAACATCCGGAGATGCCTAAAAGAATCCTGCACCTACACTTTTTAAGTTTGATAGTTATTTAAATGCACACGTTTGGAGATTACAGACAATCTTTACTCCCCACATGCCAGACACAGAAATGCAACAATACAACCTGATTGCAGTATTTCTTCTCGTCTTGAGCTCACAATCAGGATGAGGAAAAAAAAAAAGGCAAGAGAGTAAACAACATTCTGGTCACAGAGGACCGTGGAAAGATGAATGCCCAGGGCAGAAGCCGTTCCTGAGCGTCTGTGCATGTTTACAAACAAACTGCATGTTGTAATGTTGTAACAAGCAGCCGCCTGCTAGAGTCAGACAGCACAAGGCGAGAATCAGAAAATATTTGGAGCTGAGTTTTTTAGCCGTTATCTCCTTGTGAAGTTTATGCAGGGTTTATCTGATGACCACGGAGCACTTTGAAGACAGGATGTTGGGTACAGAGAAGGCAGCATTCAACAGAGAGAGGGTTTGTACTACGTGTGCACATTTTGTGCATCAGTGCTTTTAGACAGACTGTTCTGGAGAAATGTAGGTTTTTCCATCCATGTATGTAACGTCTCTTATTTAGAGCTCTTCAATTCAATTCAAAATATTTCATTGATCCCAAAGGGGAACTAAGCGTTGTAACTCAACATCCTGGTTTCATTACAGAGTTGTTATAGATGCTGATGGCTGTGGGCAGGAAGGATCTCTTGTGGCGGTCCATCCCACAGCAGATCTGAAGAAACTGGTTGCAGATGTTGAGCCATCTGCCTAGACTTGTCAGGTTTCTCAGTCTTCTTGGGCAGCAGGACCACCTGAATGTCGGGCAGAACTCCTCCCTGAGCGAGCGATGGTCACTCCTCCCAGCAGCTTGTTAAGCTCCTTGTTGTTGCAGATAGCCAGAGCTGCAGGTGTCGGGGGATGATCCTGGTCTTCTTCTTGTTATGAGCCACGTTTCCTGCCAGCTCCAGGATGTCAGTGGTCTGGTACTCGAGCCCCACCACCAGGTAGACAGTGATGCATCCACGGCACCTCATTTTCAACTCATTTGGGATTTGGGGCTGTAGTTGAGGTACTATTTGAGCTTTTGAGATGTTAATTAGCTGCTCATGGTTACAAAAAAACTTGTTATGGTTAAGCATCATAAATGTCCAAAAACAAAACTGTTTTAGTAAAAAATTCTTCCGGATGCACAGCATCCAATACCAGAGGATATAATAGTCCCAAAAAAGTGATTTACATCCAGAAAAGGAGGAAATGAAGTTTTCAAAAGTAATATCCCTGAATGAATGTAACAGTGTTATTCCAACATGTAGCCAGTTGAACAGTGCAATTCCAGAACCAATACTATAAAACAAATTGCTTGAGCATCAAAGGTATATGTGGTATCCACCAAAGTTAAGTCAGGTCCTCTGGATGGTTTCTTTATGTTGAAACGTTTCATCTTTCATCCAAAAGACTTCATCAGTCCATGAAGCTGCAACAAACTCTGTCTTACAAACAGCACCTTTACATATCGGTTAACCAGTTTGATGGTGCTCAGATGGTTTCTGGAGTCCGCCCTCTCCCCCAATGACTCATCTGAGGCAGCCTATTTATAAGACTGAGTTTGTTTTGGCTCCTCGGGGATATTTACACCAACATTCAGCCAGTATTAGATCTCACATTTCATTTTTCATATCTGCCTAGTAACAGTGTTACATCAATTAAAGCCTACAGGAAAATATAAACGAGGTTTGATTAAAATGACAGTATGAGATGACAACACACTTTCTGCAGGTGGACACATCTGCAGAACATCACATCACATAGGCAGAGTAGTAATAAGGAGAAAGCAAACTCTGTTCCCACTGCTTCTGAAAAGGTCTGTCACAATCAAATCTCTCATTTTGTATTTCTCACATCTACCCTCTTTGTACTTCTCAACTTTAAGCCCCTGCCCTCTTTGTGTCTCTGTAACAATCCAGTTTTGTCTCCTATTTGTCTGTCCACCAACCCCCTCTCCGTAATCTCCTGTCCCTTCAGTCCCCTCTGTAATTTGATCGATGAAGCTGGATTTCAGTAATCTGCTGGATTTGACATCTGTCTTGCTGCCGGCCAAATAGATTTAGCTTGGAACGAAGAAGAAGCTGGTGATTTTCATAAGCGCTTGAGCAAACTATTTATCACTGAGGCACCGGGCCACACAAACTGCAGGTACATCCAAACATGTGAACGCAAATTTACAACCCTTTGCGCTTTTGCTCAGTAAAGAAATTTTTTTGTTTGTTGTTGTTTTAGAAACAGTAGGTAATTGAGTTCAGCAAGCATTTAGGAAGAAGTCTGATGGACCAACAATACAATACCTACTCACTCTGCAGCTTCATATTTGGTTTTACTGCGCTACATTAAACACAATAGTTCTCGGGGACAGAAAAATGTCTCGCTCACTAAACATTTGTGCCGCAATCTGTTTAAATGCAACACCTAGGAAGACGGAAGCACAGGATGGATCCAGAGTTTCATTTATATCCATTATGTTAACTGAAGCATCAGTGTGAATACCAGGGTGTGAATTTGCTTTTACAGCAAAAAAAAAAAAAACAACAAACAAATAAAACATGATTAGATTTGATTCTCTTAATGCAACAGTCTACAATGACTTTTGGTGTAAACCTTGATTAGAATTAAAGGATAGTAATGTAAAAAATTCAACTAAGCCCTTTCAGTGTAGTAATAATACCAGATGTTTCATAATGTTGCTATCTCACAACATTTTGTTGTAAAACAATAATGTCATTGAATATTATTTAGGTTAAAAAAAAAAAAAAAAAAAAGCCAAGTAAATTTTGCATCAGTTTCTTTAGTTATTTTGTCTAATTTCCATCCAAATAAAAAAGTGCTGTAAGACAGACAAGCTGAAACTTTTATCAAATCCAGTCATTTTGCTAGAAAGATGACGCAGCTCAAAACAGCCACAACTTTCAAAAACAACCTTAATTAACTAGATAAACTGCATTTCCTGTGAAAATGCAAAGTGAATGCTTATTGCAGATGAACTTGCTGGAAAAACAGCTGATGTTAGCTAAAAACATGCTGAAATTTAGCTGAAGTGGGGAAAAAACAAGCCTAAATTAACAGAATAAAGCAGAGAGAACACATTTGCTGAATTAGGTTGAGGAAAATTAGCTAAATAGCTGAAATTTAAAAAAAAAAAAACTTGAGTAGCTGAAAAGGCAGAAGAAAGTGGAAAGAGCTGAAGAGTGCTAACAAAATGTAGAACTAGCTTAAAAAAGCTCAAATTAGCATCAAACCGTTAAATATTAGCTGAAATTACAGCAAAAGCCAAACGAAACTGACTGGAGAATAACAAGATGAAAGTAGGAAAAATAAGTTAATTAGGCTGAAAGCAAATTACGAAAAAATTGCCAAGAAAAACTTGAATTTATCTGAAACAGCTAAAATTTGCTAAAATTTTTGAAAAATGTAAAACATGCTTAAATTAGCAGAAGAAAGCAGAAAGAACATGTTTGCCCAACTAGGCTGAAAGAAACAGAAATTATCACAAAAAAGTAGAAATTAACTGAAAAAAGGTGCAATTAGCAAAATAATATGTAATATATTTTTTAAAAAGCTAAGACGTAGCTAAAAAAAAAAATCAGAAATAAGGTGACATTGCTAGAAGGAAGTGGAAAGAGCACTTTTTTAAAACTTGACTGAAAAAAGTTGAAATGAGTGATACAAATTTGGAATTACCGGTAGCTAAAAAAAAAAAAAAAAGTTTAAATTAGCATAAAACAGCTAAATAAGCTGAAATAGTAGAAAAAGCTTAAACTTGCAGGAATAAACTGAAAGGAGCATAATAAACTGGAATTAACAGAAATAAGTTAGAAGAAGCACAAAAATGTTGCAGCTAGCAGAAAGAGTCTGAAAAGGCACAAAACAGCTAAAAAACAGCTGAAAAAACAGCTGAAAGTAGCTGAAAAAGTTTAAATTTGTACAAGGAAGCTGAAAGATGCTGAACCAGAACAAAAAGTGAAAGGAGCAGTATAAGTTGTAAACAGACCTAAAAACTTGTAGGATGTAAAATTAGCTCAATTCATTTTCTGTCAGAAACAATGGCAGAAAAGGTTAAATATTTCAAAAGCTAAAGTTGTGGCAATACCAATAGCCATTGCAGAATTGTCTTGAAAGCTGAACACTTTGTCTTATGATTTGTTGAAATAGGACAAAAATTGTGAAACAAGAAAAACGCCGAAAAACGTATGGAAGAAAAATGGATCACAATAGTGTGAATGCTTCTTAAACATTCACACAATAATGGGTAAACATGACCTCTATTTACCATACACAATTCCTCAATCAGTCCACATTAATAAATGTTTGAATGCGCGATGTTCTTACCATGTAGAAATAGGAGAGACAGCAGCCGATGGTCCAGAATACTGATCCGGTCTTCACAGATTTCACCTAGGGACAAAAAGCAAAAACAAGTTCCTGTGATCTGGTAAACACACTTTAATGTCAAATAAGTCTTCTTTACCTTAATTTTTACAAAGAAAAAACTAACAAATATCCCTTAATGATGTTTTTTTAAAGTTACGCAGTAAACTAAGAACCGGGGTGTTTCTTCTTTGTTTGAAAGATTTACATTGGAGTGCCAGAGATAACCAAGTCACCCAAGGCCACTTGGCGATGTTAGAAATGAGACTTCTTCTAGGAGCAAGCAGATGACAAGAAAAGCAGGTGTGCAAATGAACAATTAAAAAACATATCTAAATAATTGCACATGGACACACTTGAACAATAGAAGACACATTTCAGAGTGACCTTTAAATGATCCAACTCAAGAGTATGGGTGCAACTGGGGTGGAAGATGTTGTCAAGAAGCGTGATTTCATTTAACAATGCCCCATTACTGAGAAAAGAGAATCAATGAGTGCTGGACCAGCCTGGTTACACCCTGCAGATCTCTCTGACACAAACAACTGGATCAGTCAGGCATGCACTCAAACGATACTTCATGATGCGGGTCAAAATACCACAAACACTCATAAATGAACAATCCAAAAAATACTGGTCCTAGTCTTGCCAGTATGATTTTATTTATTTATTTATTTATTTTAATGTAAAAGAAGAAAATGAGAATATTTCTAAACTAGTGGGTCTCTGAGTGGTTCGGCATGACAGAACTTTCCAACGGAAGAAAATATTTTTTCTCTTTGGCTACAAAAATTTATGATAGTTTTGTTGTTACAGATAGTCATATTATTAGGCTGTATGATGTACAGCATGTACACGCACATTGGCTGGCCAAGAAAAAAATTGTTACCCAAAAAAAAAAAAAAAAAGTCACATTTCGTTGGACCACCTTTAGCTTTGATTACAGCATGCATTCGATGTGGCATTGTTTCGATAAGCTTCTGCAGTGTCACAAGATCTATTTTCATCCAGTGTTGCATTAATTTTTCACCAAGATCTTGCATTGATGATGGCAGATTCTGCTGTGGTGGCCAATCCATGTGTGAAAATGATCTCTCATGCTCCCAGAACCACTCTTTTACAATTTAAGACAATGAAGACTGACATTGTCATCTTGGAATATGCCCGTGCCATCAGAGAAGAAAAAAATCCATTGATGTAATAACCTGGTCATTCAGTATATTCAGGTAGTCAGCTGACCTCATTCTTTATGAGCACATACTGTTGCTGAAACTAGACCTGACGAACTGCAGCAACTCCAGATCATAGCACTGCCCCTAGGCTTGTAAGCACTAGGCATGATGGTTGCATCACTTCACCTGCCTCGCTTCTAAATTGATGCGCCCATCACTCTGGAACAGGGTAAATCTGGACTTAGACAACATGACCTTCTTCCATTGCTCCAGAGTCCAATCTTTATGCTCCCTAGCAAATTGAAGCCTTTTTTTTTCTGGTTAGCCTCACTGATTAGTGGTTTTCTTAAGGATACACAGCTGTTCAGTCCCAATTCCTTGAGTTTCCTTTGCATTGTGCATGTGGAAATGTTCTTACGTTCACTACTAAACATAGCCTTGAGTACTACAGTTGTTTTTCTTCCATTTGATTTCACCAAACGTTTAAGTGATCACCAATCACGATCATTCAGGATTTTTTTCTGGCCACATTTCTTTCTTGAAGACGATGGGTCCCCACTATCCTTCCAGTTTTTAATAATACATTGGACAGTTCTTAACCCAGTTTTAGTAGTTTCTGCAATCTCCTTAGATGTTTTCTCTGCTTGATGCCAATGATTTGACCCTTCTCAAACAGAATGACATCTTTTCCACGAACACCCGGTGTCTTTCGACATGGTTGTTTAAGAAACAAGAAGCAACTCATTGCACCAGTTGGGGTTAAATAACTTGTCGCCAGCTGAAAGATAATAGCCCATGCAGCAGTTATCCAATAGGAGGCTCGTACTAATTTGTTTAATTAAATCCAGGTGGCAACATTTTTTTGGGGCCAGGCAGTGTACAATATGTATAGCAGTAATGCCAGGATACTGGTCAAGGCATGAGCGAGTAAACGCAGAGGAATTGCCATTCGAGGGCTGTGATGGGGTAGAGGTAGGGCAGCCGACTTGGAACCAGAAAGTCACAGTTCGACTCCCAGCCATTCCCACGTCATGGTGTCTCTGAGCAAGAAACCTAATCCCTAATTGCTCACCAGACAATAGCTGTCCACTGCTCCAACTGGGTGTATCCCAGGTGTGATGGATTAAACGCAGAGAATAAATGTTGTCATTGTATGGGATCATACAATGATGACAACACAGCACATACTTACAGCATATACAGTACTTATTTACAGACAAACTGCAGTCTCACTACCTAACAGTAGGTGTCACTATAGAGTACATACAGCCACTAATCAGGAAGTCCTCTATAAAATGCATTCTTCATGCAATTTGCTTTATGTTTAGGTGTTTTGCCCCTTGAGTATACAAATGGCATTAAAACTTCAGATTACTTTTAATGACTCAGTGGAATACATTTTTCTTTAGATGCCCTGGGATATGGAATTACCATTTTACCACTTAACCTTTTCTCAGTTTTCTGCAATGTAATAATACCTGACCCAAAAATAAAACTTCTACAATAAAAATAAATAAATAAATATATAAATGAATAAAAAACTGGCAGAGACAGCCCAAAACACGTCAGGACTTAGTACAGTACTGTGGTAGACTGTTTTGGATTAAGAATTGTTGCTTAGTGTTTTTTACTAAAACCTTAGCATACAATGCTAAATGCCAAGGCAATAAAACTTTTCCTCTCTATAAATGTTTGACACATTTTTAGAGTGGGATGACAAGCACTAAGACAAAGTATATTAACAGTTACTGAACAATCCTTTTTTTTTATACATTTATAAACAGATTACCATAGGCAGACCCATATTATCAATGCATTGTGTGTACATTGCAGCGTATAATGGGTGCCCAAGCCTCCTCCTAAAATGACCCCCACCCAGCCACTGCTCCCTTTGTGAAGATGCAGAAGTCACCCAGTGTGATACCAGTCCAGCTAATTAAATGCAAACCAAGAGACAGAATGGAATTACTGTTAAAACAATACAGCCACGGTGCAAAAGGTTAGGGAAATAGAGTGGTGCTGTGAAACGGCGTGTTGTATGAGCGTTTCTCTTATGAAGACCAATGAAGCAGCTCTCCTCTGTGTGAGTGGATTTAATTATGGATTATAAGAGGATGTGTGTGAGTTGGGGGGAGGGAGGGTAAACACAGAGATTAAGCAAGTGGAGTTGAATGGGTTATTAGTGGTTAAAACGAAGGAGCTGGATAATGAAGTTTGGGATGAACGCGCTAAGAGAAAATTTTGTCGTGTTTGCGCCTTGCTAAGGAGAGGACACGGGTTAAGGCGATGAGAAGAAAACAGTGTAAGAAAGTAATGAGCAAGAGGATGACAGAGGAAGAAAAATTTGGGAAAGGACGTGAAAGAGGAGTAGGTAAAGCGAACAAAGGAAAAGCGAAACAAAGGACGACAGACAATTAAAGCTAGACAATATAGAAGGAAGATGGATAGGAGGACAAGAAACCACAAAGACAAATGTGGGTAAATGAGACTGATAATGGGGAGCAGTGGTGCATGACCAGGATGATTGTTTTTCAGGGCCCTCGCTAAATTGAATGGAAGATGTGAATAGGGGTAGATAAGAAGAGAAGGTTTTTTTTTCTTGATGGAGCAGCTCCATTTATGACATTCCCCCTTAAAAGTCGTGATGGCTTTGGCGACAAAACACCTGCCTCACTTACAGATGTATTGTCCCAACACACAAGCTCACAAGAAGTCATTAAGATGATGCGGAAACAAACACGTTTTCACTGCAACCTCATGCACATGCCAAGGTGATAGTTATAGCGAGTCCCCCAAAGCCAAAAGGAAATGCTGTGATCTGACAAAATAAAAGCTTTTGAAATCTGAGACAAAGCCATGTTTGAGCAGTAACACTGCAGACAGGCTGAAAGAAGCGAGTGGATTATTTTAGACAGCAGGTTTTATTCCATTAAGCACTTTAAAAAGTCTGCGCACATCAGCAACTCACCCGACCAAAATTCAATCAACTGCAACTCTCTGCTAAGTTTGCAGGTTAATATTTGTGGTTTTCCTGTTTCCTTTCTCCTTCAATGTAACTTTTCTATAAAATAATCTTTACTGTCTGTTTTGCCATCGCAGTGTGAAAAAAATAGATTTAATTATCTTTAAAAAAACTGACTGTTGTAAATTAAAGTAAGTTTATTAAAGCTTTTCTCTTGCAAGAGAACACATGAACAAACAGCATTAGGCGAGGTTCAGTGAGTTCTGAAAACCTGATTCACAGTGTTTAATTTTATACACACACTCTTATACATCACAATTCTTTGATTTCTCACAACTTGACAAAAACAACATCTGAAACTCATGACTCATTTGCCTTGAGGGCTTAAGTGGGTGAAAGAAAGCAGGTTATGGTCAACTCGTCTTGCCTTGCAGCACGGACAGTTCCAGAACAGGGAGGTTTGCTCCATCTGCTGTTTTCTTTGATTTGCAGGTAACTTGTTTTGATAGTTCAGCAATACTGGTGCACAAAGGTCATACAGACAGGGTTTTTCTACAGAAGTACAAGAGTCTAATACAAATGAGTAAGGAATAATAAAACATAAAGATGAATACATAGCAAAATGAAGTCTCATGTTTTCATTTCCACAGTGTCGCTTCCTCACTTCTGTGAAACGTGGACGCACAGCGAGTGTAAAGGCTGCATTTCTTTAAAATTGAACAAGATAAACACCTAAAAAAATATATTTGTTTGCTGGCATTATAGTAAAAGTCTGTCTGAGCTGAACTTTTCTTAATAAATGAACGTAATAGTCAAATCAGCTGAATTAAAAAAAAACTGTAGTTTTGCTTACGCAGTTCTGCGAAACGTGTACGCGCAGTGAGTGTAAATGCTGCATTTCATTAAAATTTAACAAGATAAACACCTAAAAAAATATATTTGTTTGCTGACATTATAGTAAGTCTGAGCTCAGCTTTTCTTAATAAATGCACTTTGACGGTTAAAACATGCAAAATGAAGCCGACGAAATAAAGTGGCTTTAAAATCATTACATACTCACTCGCCCATAATGATGACAGAAACACCCATTTATTAATTTTTTTAATTCAAACCCGTTGAATTCTTCATCCTCTGTGTCACTGGTGAAGAGTTTTGCCAACTCCTCAGGGTACCGGTAGTTGATGCAGCTGCCTCCTCTTCCTCCTCCATGTCCAGCAAACATCCAGCCTTCCTGAA
>JARVGV010000630.1:22159174-22177975 GCA_031762435.1 Hypsolebias longignatus | reverse complement strand
CAGCCACTGGCCAAAAGGATGGACCAGCACAGAAGAGCAACATCATCAGGCCAGGACTCTGTGGTCTACACTCATCTCCAGGCCAGCGGTCACTGGTTCAGGGATGAAAATATTCACATCCTTGAAGGAGAATAATGTTGGTTTGAGAGAGGAGTGAAGGAATCTTTGTGAACAGAACCTGGCCGTCATTAAACGAGGGCAGAGTAGAGCTATCATTTCTAACCTGAGCCCTAAGCCCGGCCCCACCCAACCCAAATTCGGGGCGGGCCATGATAATGTGCTGGATGGGCGGGCCCGGTCGGTGTCAGGCTTTTGATTGGGTCAGGATCAGCCACGATCCAATTATATGCACAATTATATCCATTTCACCGCGAGCTGACCGGCCTTGAAAGAGGTAAAAAGTTCAGTTAAGCTTCAGATGAGACTATAATGCCAGGAAGTGATCCAATGCCCAAATGGACGTTCATTCATCCACTGCACTCAGAGGATGCACGCGGCCGATGACCCAAACAGGTGAGATCCCAAAGCAGACATGTCTGAGCAGGGTCCATGTCTGCATAATGCAGAATGCAGGCAGAAACAGGATTAAAGTCTCTTTTACGGCCATGAAAGGACAAACACCCCCCCAGCTCTGATCTTCTGCACCTTTTATCCCCGACCGTTAATAACCAATTAAAAACGTCAGTTTTTTTTCCTGAGTTCAAACCTGTAATTACTGTTACTTCATCAGGTGGGGCAGGGTTCAGAAATGATGACTGTGAATAGCAAACAACCATCAGGTTGCTAACGGTCAGTTGTTAGGCTGATGGTCCTCCTTCATCATGTGAACAGCTAGTTCTGGATGTCACCAGCAAACTGGATGATCCACTTTGAGAAGATGCTGTTTATACGGCTGAGTTTGTTGCAGCTCCTCAGAGACTGAAGAAGTCTTTTGGACAAAAGATGAAATGTTTCAACAAGAAGAATCCATCAAGGGGACCTGAATTAACTTTGTTAGATAAATGTCAAGTTCTAGGGCTTTGCAAAGATTGCATCGTGTTCATCCGTTTACATCGTTACGCTCAGTTTTTACCAGAAGGATATGGAGATTATTGTTACTTTTGTTGAGCTTGTTACGTCCAGGAGAAACGTGAGGCTGTTCCATTAGAGAGCTCTGCTCCGACGGCTTGCTGGACGTTAGAAGATGAAAGTTTTCATCCGCAGCAGACAGGAAGTGTGAGGGTTCTTACCGTGTGTGTGGTCCAGCTGTTGGGGATCTCAGGTCTTCCTCGGTCTCTGACCACACTGTCCTTCATGCTCTCCACACACGGGTGTTCCCTCAGGTTCCCAAACGGTGGCTCGTACTCTTTCACCTCTGCACGTGTGAAGAAGCCAGGACCAAAAGTTAGAGTTGATTAAGAAGTTAAAGTGAATTTCTTACAAACAAATCCATCTTCTTTCCCAACAAGGTCAACCAAGTGAGTTTATTCAGGACAAGGTTTCAAAACTGCTGAGAAGGAAACTGTCCGTGATGCAGCGTCCAAAGAAAATATATCTTTCTGAGAGTTTATATTTTCACAGACTAACAGCAACAAATCAGATTCCTCTGATAACACACATGAACAGATGGACGAGCAACACTGGAAATGCCCTTAAAATAAATAAAACTGGACAAACTTATGATCAAATACTAAAAATATGACATTGTATTCTGTGTTTGTGGGTTTTGGAAATCATTAACACTTGGATTGCTACACAAAGTTTAAATATTTTGGTCCTGGATTCATCGCAGACAGACTCACTAACCAATTATTTTAAGTTCTACACCGTCTTACAACACTCACTACAGGAAGTTAAGAATACAGGAACTCTAACTTAATTTTTTTTTTTTTTTTACAATATAACTGCAGCTTTATTTTAATTTGCTTTTTAAATTGGCCACAACTTTAAAAGGAACTAATGCTTCAGCTATGTGTTAGCAAAATATTCATGCTGGACAGATTATAATGAACGTCTCAGAAGGTTTACGTTGCACATACGACTACAACTGATTCACTTGTGAAGTCAACCTAATTCAAGATGGCTGCCACAGCTGATAAGCTCAGTAAAAACAAAAAAATGGCTAAAAGCTGGAGGTTAAAGTTTGGCGTGTTAGTAGCTGAGAGTCATCCCCATCATATACTCTGAGCACTAACAGATTATGAGGGATCTTTTAAAACCTTGGCATGAATGTGGCGGGCGACAAGCGTTCCTTTGTGAAATTCTTGTTTCATCTGGTGACATTAAACAAATAACTCATTTTAAGTTCAAGTCTGGACAATAAAACTGTTTTATTGAATCCAAAATCTTACTTCTAACCAACAAAGCTCTCAACAACCTAGCTCCATCTTATATTACAGATCTTATTGCCCCACATTTTCCTAACAGAGCACTTTGCTCTCAGGCTGCAGGCTCACATGCAGTTCCTAGAGTTACCAGAAGCAGAATGGGATGAAGATCTTCCAGTTATCAGGCTCCTCTCTTGTGGAACCAACTCCCAGTTTCTGTCCATGAGGCTGACACATTGTCCAGTTTTAAAACTTTCCTTTTTGATAAATCCTATAGTTAGTGTTGGCCTGTTATGCTGCTACAGGCTTAGACTACTGGAGGACAAATTGACCTCATTTCTTAAACTGAATTGTTACAATTGAATATCTTTTGATATTATTTCTATGTAGACTTGATTCTCGACCTGCCATTGTGTATCTGTTCCTCCTTCCTGTCTCAAACCCAGCCGGTCGAAGCAGATGGCCGCTTGTCCTGAGCCTGGCTCTGCTAAAGGTTTCTTCCTCATGAGGGAGTTTTTCATTTCTACTGTCGCCTTTAAGCTTGCTCAAGATGAGAGTCTGTGATGAAGTTAAACTCAAAGCTCCTCAGATAAATAATGTTATTAACCTACTTTATATAGATGAACGTTTCTGTTCAGTGCCCTGAGATGACTTCTGTTGTGACTTGGTGCTATTTAAATAAACTGAACTGTTTTTAACACGATTAAAACTGCAGAGCAGATATTTGGGGTCAGCAGAAGTCAAACGTTGCACATCAACAATGAGGAACTGACGCTAAGTCCCACAACAGCTGACATATAGGTTTATTTTAATGTTTTATTTTTTTATTTTTATTTTTGCCATGCTGACATATTTTTCATACCTAATATTTTTGGGGGCACTTATCAGGCGTTTCTGCAGGAACCGACAGAGAATGTGCAGCCAACTTTCAGTTTTGCGTTTTACATAAAACCCGGTGCTGCCGTCAGCAAAACTCATCAACACTGACGAGCAACAATCGGCTCACTTCCCTCCAGGGTGAAGTTGGTTCATCTTTTTCTTCATTCCATCAAATTTTCACTTTCTTCATTTGACAAAAAGCAACACTTGAGACAGGCGCTGTTCTGTGATTCGTCTTATATTTAATTCGCCTGAAGAACGAACGTTTTAACACAAAGGCTGCGAGTCAAGTTCAGGTTATTTACCGGTAGCGTTAGCTAATTTGGAGAAAATCGCAACTTAAATCATGCAAAACTGAGTGGAAAAGAAAGAAATGTATTGGTTTTCAGTGATATTCGGAAAACATCTCATGAACCGATGGAAGGATTGTAATGGAAGTCATCATTGGATGCACATTTACAATGGGTTAATTTGTTCGGAAAGCTACGGGTAATTGATGTTAGCAAATGAAAAAGATGGCTATAGCTTGTGGTAGCAGAAAAACAGCACATTTTTTTTCTTGACATCAAAGTAATAGAGCTTTAATAAATCCTATGACCTAAATACAAACATACAACAGCTTTCATGATGCACTCAAAGAGAAATCGATCTGCTTCCTTAAAGTCTGTCTCGAGTCTGGATGTGTGACTAATCTGCTGCCGGCTGGTTTTGATCTGGCTGCGGTGGCTCCGACACTTGTTTTGAGATGTGAAAGTCATGCAGTACAGATGTATGCACGTTTATTGCACATTAGCAGAGCTGACTTTGGGACACATGGTGCTGGCTTAGCCTAAAATTAGCTGCAACTAATACAGGCCCCAACCCAAGGAAAAACTCTTAACTTCCCCAAACAATACGTTGCAACTCTAAAAGCTGCCCTCAAACGGGCACCGCAACACCCCACCCCCCTGCAAACACATATACATACCACACCATTAAACCCTCTAGTTTGAAAGAGTTAGACGGTCTGACATCTGGAGAACAGCTGCACTAACCTCTCCCCTCAGGGAATGAAAGCATTCAGCTCCACATCACTATTATCCCCGTTCTTTGCCCCACCCAACTGAAAAACACCACCATAGCTTTTCAAAGCCATAAATCTGGAGCGGCCAAATTATATTGGGGGAGAAATTTATGAAAAGGAGGAAGGAGGGTGAAAAAAAAAATAGGCCTTGGCTTTAGCTTTTCCTTTTCTTGAAGTTTTGTTGCTCTTTCAGCAGACAGTGGCTGGTCTGATATCAGTCCAACTGTCCCAGGAACTGAGACAGAGCAGGTCTGTGTCTGGAAGACATTTATCACCCGTGAATGAACGCTCAGACAGGTGGCATCGGAGACATAAAAGACACGAGGAAGACGGGGTTTCACCCAAGACATTTATAAAGACGCCCTGATGTGTGTGCACTGGTTTTTGTTACTTCTTTAGGACCTTTTCTGGTCTAAGAAATAACCAGTAGTCCTCCTTTTAGGGTCCAAAGACCAGTCCTAAATGGGTAGAATTCCATTTTTGGGTTGAGATGGGTTTAAGACTAAAGTGCGAATTGAGTTTAGGGTTAGGGTCACAGAAATTACTGGAAATGAATACAAGTCAATACACGGTCCTAATAAGGAAAAAAAAAAAAAAAAGACAAACCCCGCTGTGTGTGTGTGTTTGTGTGTTTTTGTATTTTGTAACCTTGTAAGGCCCATTTTTCCAACATAAGTTACACTGTGATGACCAACTGCTCCTTATGGGTCCCAAAGCCCAGGCCTCATAAGAAGAAATGCCATTGGTGGGTTAGGGGTTAGGTTTAAGACTAAGATTTGAATGGAGGATGGGTTAGGGTTAGGTATGTACTGGTAATGGTTAGGTTTAGGATAGTCAATGCAAAGTCCCTGTAAAGACAGTAAGACAAACCTATGTGTGTATGTGTGTGTGTGTGTAGGTGCTTACTCACATCTCCCCATAATTTGACTCAAGTGAGGAGAGCTTTCAGAGTGACTCACTGACCTCGAGGGATAAAATCTGTGGTAAAAACAACGGCGCAGCAGCGTAAAAACACACAACTATGTGTAGCACCGGGAGTTTGTGTTGAGGACGACTTCCAGCTACTACCACACCAAAGTTGAGCTCAACATATGCAAACTAGATCAAGTTCTAGCCATTTTTGTGTTGCCAATGTCAGTCAGCTGTGGTGGCCATCTTGATTCCAGTTGTTACTAGTTAATTAGTTGTAGACGTAGATACCATGTTAAAATTTGTTCATGTTCATGGACTGTTTTGCTAATGCTGCAAACGCACATGGGTGAAAATCTTTATCTTGGAGGGAAGAATTTAACTTTTTATTAAGCTTTGAGATATTTTCTGATTTCTACCATCTGCCTGCCTTAATGTGTTGCCAAGTCTGACACAAAAAGCAGGAAATACTCATTGATGCTCCAATCATCTTCTATCTTTCGTTTATAGGTGGGACGGGAACCCCGGAATGTCCCCTCTCAAGGAAACCCACAGTAGTCTCCACAAAACAGGAAATGGTCTACTTTTTTTTTTCCAGCTGTGTACCCTGAGGTACCCCATGTTCTTACAGCTGGGACGGAAAAGGGATTTCTGCTTATTTAGGTCACAAAATTCAGTGGCAGAGCAAATGTACGATTGCATACACTAAAGCGATCCCCCTTGAGGGGTGGGGGGCTCAGGGCTCGAAGCAGGAAAAGACTAAAGTTGACGTGTTCGTGCTCGAAACACGTTTTCAATCACAAAGGAGACAGGAGCAGTTACCGAAACGAAACGGGACCGCCGAGGCATTCAGGGGGAAGTGAAAACAAACGACCGACTGTTGAGAAGAAACACGGCTTCGTCTGTCGATAATCACTCATTTCTATTATTTGCACACATCCTGACCTTGGTTTTATAAGAGACCGATAAAAGGGCCGACCTCTGAGACATCTACAAGATTGATTGGATGTTTGACACTTTTATATTTTGCTCCGGTCGTGACTAATGGCTCATTAATGAGGTACTGGCGCCCGGTGTCACACAGTTTATAAATGAACACAAAGTGAACCTGGAGGTTGAGCTCCCAATTGGTAAAAACTCTATTCCTTACACCATTTGAGCCTTTTCCCTCAGTGTTTTAGAGAAAAGTTTTCAAAACTCACGAAGGATTAAAAACAAAATATTGTATTGATTTCCTACAAAATAAGCAACCCCGCTCATCTCTAATGTAGCTATTCACAAAAAGGCCACAGCGACAGTAAATACTCTCCAAAATATCATGTTTGATTGGTAACAGAATATAAAAACAAAGAATACGATGATGACTACGTTGTAGACTGGTTTTTGACACGTGCTGTCTTCTGCAGTGTTCTGAGGAAAGAATAAAATCAAGACCACAGAAGAAAAAATGATTATAGGTCTAGCACTCCTAGAAAAAGTACAAATTGCCCACCGGCTATCATACATTATCTGAGAAGAAATGGAGGTAAAGTCGATTTGGGCAAACTTTGAAAACGACATTACGTTCAATCTCATGCATTTCTTTAACGTGTGGTTGTTGTTAAAGAATATACTGAGGATGATTCTCTGCTTTTATTGTGTGAATGATTATGAAGCGTTCACACTACAGTATTGTGATCCTGTTTTCTGTCAAATGTTTTTTGGTGCGATTCTCATCCTGCAGTTTTCAAACTATTTCAACAAATCATATCAAAACGTTCAGCAATTTTTGTATAACACTTTTGATATTGCTGCAATTTTAGCTCCTTGAAATATTTAGCCTTTTCTGACATTTTTGTTCCTCATAGAAAATGAACTGAGCTAATTTTACATCCTTCAAATATTTAGATCTGTTTACAACTTTTACTCTTCACATTTTGTTCGGCTTCAGCTTCTTTCAGATTCCTTGCGCAAAAAAAAAATTAAAAAAAATAAAACCCAGCTAATTTCAGCTGTTTTTCAGCTGTTTGTGCTCTTTTCAGATTGTTTCCGCTAACTACGACATTTTTGTGCTTCTTCTAACTTCTTTTCAGCTTGTTATTCTCCTTTCAGCTGATTTCTGCAAGTTTCTGCTATTTCAGCTACTATTTAGCTGTTTATATGTTAATTTAAGCCTTTTCATCTAACTCCACATTTTTGCACTTATTTCAACTTTTTTCAGCCTAATTCAGTAAAAATGTGCTCTCGCCACAGCCTTCTTGTAATTTCAGACTTTCAGCTTTTTAGCTATTTTTCAGCTGTTTTTTTGTGCTAATTTTAGCTTTTTACAGATAATTTACACTTTTTTATGCTGCTTCTTTGAGTAAACATGTTCTTTCTGCTTTCTTCTGCTAATTTAGGCTTGTTCTACCTTTTCAGCTACCTTTCAGGTATTATTTTAGCTAATTTCAGCTGTTTTCAGATAAATTCAAGTTTTTCGTAGTAATTTTGCTACTTCTAGCCTAATTACATTCTTTATGCTAACTTGAGTTTTTTTTGTGCTCCTTTCAGCTTTTTTCTGCTAGTTTCAGCTTTTTTTGTGTGGCTATTTCAGCTAGCTGTTTTTGTGCTAAATTTAGCTTTTTCAGCTAATTCTATAGTTTCTTTAGCTCATTTCAGCTCCTTTCACTTCCTATTGGTAGTTTAAGCTTCTTTCTGTTATTTTCCAGCTACTTTTCAGCAATTTTTTTATTGCTAATTTCAGCTTTTTTAGTTAAGTTTCTAATTTTTGTGCTCATTTCTACTTATTTAAACCAAAATCAGCAAATTTTTTTTTTTTTTTGCTTTTTTCTTCTAAATTAGGCTTGTTCTTCCATTTCAGCTCTACTTGAGCATGATTTTAGCTAATTTTAGCTGTTTTTCAGCAAGTTTTTCAGCAATAAGCATTTACACTGCATTTTTGGAGGACATGCAGTTTCTCTAGTTATGTACAAAATAGTTCAGTACGTGAAACTGACTCAGTTGTGGCTCTTTTTGCTAAGATTTAACTGTGGTGGCCATCTTGAATTAGGTCAACTCCAAATATTAGCGAGTTGTAGACGTACGTTAAGAAATTCACCAGTCTGTCCAGTCGTTCAGGAGATATTTCACTAACAGTCAAACACAAAGAGCTAATGCCAAAGTTTTAAGCAAAAGTATTGTGCAGTTTGTGGTGCTTGGAGTGCACGTTGGGGAAGACGCTCAGCTACGAAACACCAAATAATCAAGATCTGTAACATTAGCTGACTTTTAGCCATTTGTATTTTCTAAGGCGGCTGTGGCGGCCATATTGATTTGTGTTCTGAAAGTGTAATTAAAATCCGGTCAGCAGTTCATGAGATATTTTGCTAACAGACACAGTTTACTCCAATTGTTTTTAAAGTTTTAAAACCAGATCTCACATGAACACGTGTTGGCGATCATGCTTAGATTCTACTCCAACCCAAAGTTCATTTTTTCAGTTGTTCTAAGGTCCCGGAGCCTTTCTCCTTCTAAAACTCTTCCTCCTAATGTCTCCTGCGTGACAGCAGACTCGTCCTCTCTCCTCAGTCTTGGGTTTTTCCTCCCCGAGCACAGCGAAGCGTGAAAATATTTATTTCACTCAGCTGCTAGTTGATGTTCCACATCAATTAATAGTTCATCCAAGACTTAATCTGCTCGGTTAAAGTCGTTCAACTTCAAAACGTAAATATTTTGAGAAGAATCCGCGGGAGTTTTGATAATTCGTGGCGGGACTGCTGCGTTATGGAGTTGTTTGGCAGCGATTAAAAACTGCTGCACACGCCTTCAAACCCAAATATTAGTTTTACCACTTTGAGCAGCTTTTTCCCCAACCCTTAACTCGATGCTGAGTACTCAACAGACAATAAAGACCTTATGAGCTTTACGTTGGTTTGCAGTAACACCAACGTAAAAAAACAAATATTTGCTAAATAGCACCTAAACTGTGAGGGAGGAAAATCTCATATCCACGCCTCAGTATCTCTTGGCTGTGCAATAAAATATTTTCCTCTGACTTCACATGACAGGCTCTGCACGGTCTTCTCCGTGCGAAACTTATCAACTTACCTCCGATCGCACTGCACCTGGAGATGATCTCCCACAGAACAAGAGCCATGGAATAAACATCAGCCTGTTTGAAAGACTCGATGTTTTCCAGGTTGATTCTGGACTCCAGCACCTCGGGGGCCATGTACCTCGCTGTTCCCACCTGAAAACAAACAGAAGGAAATTTATGGGACTGCAGTTCTTGAGAAGCCGGCGGGTGATTCGCCGTGTAACTCTCAGTTGTGTGAATGTTTGTGAAGCATTCACACGAGTGAGATACGTTTTTCTTCCGTACGCTTTTCGGCATTTTTCTCATTCCACAGTTTTTGTGCCGTTTCAACAAATCATAAATCAAAACGTTCAGCTCATTCAGGACAATCCTGCTATGACTGCTGGTATTGGCGCATCTTTAGCTTTTTGAAATATTTAGCCCTTTCTGCCATTTTTTTCCTCATAGAAAATGAACTCAGCTCATTTTACATCCTTCAACTCTTTAGATGTGTTTGAACCTTATACTGCTCCTTTCACATTTTGTGCTGGTTCAGCTTCTTTTGGCAAATTTAAACTTTTTTCAGCTACATTCAGCTGGTTTTTTAGCTGTTTTGTGCTCCTTAGATTATTTCTGCTAACTACATTTTTGTGCTTCTTCACACTTCTTTCTACTACAGGTAATTTCAGCTTGTTATGCTCCTTTCAGCTTATTTATGCAAGTTTCAGCCTTTTCTGCCTTTTCAGCTACTATTTAGCTGTTTTAAGCTAATTTTTTGTGCTAATTCTACATTTTTGCACTCATTTAAACTTTTTCAGCCTAATTCAGCAGAAATGTGTTCTCTCCACTTCCTTCTGCTAATTTAAGCTTATTTCAGTTTTTTACTACTTTTCAGCTGTTTTTGTGTGTGCTAATTTTAGCTTTTTTTCCAGAGAATTTTCTCTTTTTTGTGCTCATTTCTGCTTCTTTCAACCTAACTGGACAAACATGTTCGTTCTGCTTTCTTATGCTATTTTATGCTAGTTCCAACTTTTTGGCTAGCTTTTAAGGCATTTTTCTTGCTAATTTCAGCTGTTTATAGATTAATTCAACTTTTTTGCTGTTACTTTCAGCCTAATTAACTTATTTCTGCTAATTTCAGCTTTTATGCTCATTTCAGCTTGTTTCTGCTAGTCAAAATGATTTTAGCTATTGTTTTTTTTCATACACTTTAGATTTTTTTTGTTGCTAATTTGTAGGTAATTTCCTAAATTTCGTGCTCATTTTTGCTCATTTAAATCTAGTTCAGCAAATATGTGTTCCTTCTGCTTTCTTCAGCTAATGTAGGCTTGTTCTTCCTTTTTGGCTACATTTCAGAATGTTTTTTATTTTAGCTAATTTAAGCTGTTTTCAGCAAGTTGTTCTACAGTAAGCATCTACACTGCATTTTTACAGGAAATGCAATTTCTCTAGTTCTTGTTTATGATGAATTAACTGATGGTCATTAAGTTCTATATACTGTACATTCATGTCACAACACATTCTTTTGAATCAAATGTTTGGAGGAATTGGAAAGCAAAGGTGGCTCTCATCTCTTAACACATTATTGCCACCTTGGAAAATACATTCAGCAGAGCTTCCTCCAAACGCATTAAAGACATTATAATGCATTATAATGCATTAGTTGTCCTGTGCAGCACAGGGTGAGTCCTTTTCACGATGAGTCATTCTGAAAACACAACGCAATGCTGCTCCGGATTATTACTTCAGAATTTTAATCCCATTAATCTTCAATCCAGCGTATATGTCTTGTGCCTATAATGAAAGCCCAGCCTGGGGGCGCAGATTCCAATGTTTTCACCAAACGTGTTTACCTGGTGCCAAGATATGGAGAGTGGGAAATTAAAGATCAGAGTTAGACTGACAGCATAGCTCAGGGTAATTAATTAGAGGCACAGAAAAAAAATATCACATGCATGTGGCGCATGTAACAATTAAAGAAACTTTGATTTCTGACTTTGAAAATGGGAGTTCTTTTTAAAGAATACACCAATACCAGTAACGTGTATGGTGTATCAGGTATGGATACAGGGTACAAGATTCAGATATTGGGTATTTGTTCAGTACTGTGTGTGTGAACACAAGTATTTCAATAGCATGATACTGACACCACTTTATGTATGACAGTCATCTCTCAGTGGTAAAGGAGGAGCAATATCAACATTTTTAATGTTTCAATGCACCATAAAGTTGTTTGCTACAAACCAATAAGCACCACCAGAAGACGAGTAGGCCCCTGTGGAGGTATTTTACAGAGAACGGGTGCGTAGTAGAAGGACTACACGGATCTGACTCTGAGCTTCCTGGCAAACTCATCGTCTGTCCTTACCAAAAGGATGAAGGCCTCCAGCATCATCATTGTTGTTGAGGTGAAAAAGAACATGAGAAGGAGGACGTGAACTAAACTGACTGTGGTTATCAAAGTCTTCCACCACAGGTCAATGACAAGTCCAAAAAGCTGCTTAATGAGCTGCTTAATGAGCAGCAAATGCCAGCAGTGTCTCAGAGGAAAAGCATTAAGGCTGAAGTATTTTTTTTGTCGTCACTCAACTTGTGCTGCTTTAAGGTGAAAGTCTTAGGAAGGTGAATGACAGAAACTCTGCCCACGTCCTTATTGTTTCATAATGTTTGTTTTTCAGCCTTTAGCAGTTACTGGTTAGGACTAGTGCCTGTATTGTGCTGAAAATGACTGGAGATGATTGGTCAACATGATGAACGTTATTTAGTGTGGTAGCGTTTGAACCACTTTTATTTTAAATGTGGGTTCAAGTCAAATCAAATTAAAACAGTGAGCCTTACCTGGCCGCTGTTGGCCAGCTCATCCACAGACAGCGAGTTGTCCAGCCGCAGAGCGAGGCCAAAATCACAAAGGCAGCACGTCAAGTCCTTCTTCACGAGGATGTTGGAGCTCTTAATGTCCCTGTGGGCGACGGACACCTTACAGCGGGCGCAGGGAGTTTGGTCACTGTGAAGGTGCGCCACTCCTCGGGCCAGTGACCTCCCCAGCAGCCACAAGTCGTGCCAGCTGACAACATGGTGGCTCAGATACTCTTGGAGGTTTCCCAAAGGCTGGTAAGCTGTGATCAGCCAGTACTGTCTCTGCACCTTCCTCTCCTCCGCCGTCAGAAAGTGGAGCACGTTCTCGTGCCTCAGGTCTGCATCGGAGAAAACGTCTTTCTCGTTCTTCCAGGAGGCGTACTCCTCGTACGGGAAGATCTTAACGGCCACGGTGTCGAAGCCCAGCTTGGCTTTGTAGACCTCAGCAAAGCGTCCTTTGCCCACCAGGAGGTCCAGCTCGATGGGCAGCAGCTCGGTGTTGTGGTTCAGGTTGTTGGCGTGCGTGGAGCTGCTGTCCGAACCCTCGTCGCTCATGATGGGGGCGTTGCTGAAGTCCGGCGGCGCACCCTTCTTGTGATTGGAGTGGGCTTGGCGCCGGCGGTAAACCCGGTAACAGTAGAAGAACGTGATGACTACAACAGCCATGACCAGAAGAGGCACCAGGCTGATGATGATGACGGCCACCACCTGAGCATCTGTGAGGGAAAAGCAGACTTGGTGACATGTTGGGACTGGCAGCGTTTCTGATGAACAGCGTCTGTGGCTGGACTTTACAAAAATTACAATTCTTCCTTCTCTAACCATCTCCACCAGGACAGAATCCACGTCTCACAACCCAAAAGTCAAAGGATCTTGAATGAAGTTGGCGACACATCATCAACAACGAAGCACGTGAAGCCATTTTACTAGACCCCTAAAAAAAACTGCAGCATGCGGGTTCTTTTTGGGGAGTAATAAAAAAAACTTACTGCTGTTATGTCACATTTATGGGATGCATGAAATGGTCTCGTTTTAAACAAACACAGTAAGAATCCTGCTACGGACTTTTCTTAAAGTACTTTAACAAACACACAGGAAGGACAAACTACCGTACTACAACACTCATGTACATTTTGTTAAACTAATACCTTTCATTGTGTGGATGTTTATGAAGCATCCCCATAATTGTGATGCATTTTTCTTCTGTATGTTTTTCAGCATTTTTCTTTTTCCACGATTTTTGTGCTATTTCAACAAATCATACGTCAAAACGTTCAGCTCTTGCTATGATTTCTGGTATTGATGCCACTTTAGCTTTTTGCAATATTTAGCCTTTTCTGTCATTTTTTTTCCTGATATAAAATTAAGTGAGTTCATTTTACATGCTTCACCTATTTAGATCTATTTACATTTAACTGCTCCTTTCACATTTTATTCTGCTTCAGCTTCTTTCAGCTTCCTTGTGCAAATAATTTCAGCTGTTTTGTGCTCCTTTTAGATTCTTTCTGCGAACTACAACACTTTTGTGCTTCTTCTAACTTATTTCTGCTCATTTCAGCTTGTTGTGCTCCTTTCAGCTTATTTCTGCAAGTTTCAGCTACTATTTAGTTGCTTTTATGCTAATTTTATCATTTTCATCTAATTCCAAATGTTGTGCTCTCATTTCAACTTTTTTCAGTCTGATTCAGCAAAAATGTGCTCTTTCTGCCTTTTTAGCTTATAAGTAGCTGTTTTTTTTCCCCCCTCTGCTTTTTTCAGATAATTCCCATTATTTGGTGCTAATTTCTGCTTTTTTCATCCTGACTGGGCACAACTGTGCTTTCTCCACTTCCATATGGTAATCTAAGCTTTGTTCTGCCTTTCTAGCTACTATTCAGCTGTTATTTTTTTTTTTTTGTCTAATTACAGCTTTTTCAGATAATTTCCACTTTCTGTGCTTATTTCTGCTTCTTTCATCATGATTGGGCACAATTGCGTCTCTCCACTTCCATCTGGTAATTTAAGCATCTTTCTACCTTTTTAGCTACGGCTTGCTAATTTCAGCCTTTTTAGCTAATTCACCAATTCTTGTGCTCGTTTCTGCTTACTGGTATTTAAACCAAATTCAGTAAATATGCGTTCTTTCTGCTTTCTTCTGCTAACTTAGGCTTGTTCTTCCATTTCAGCTGTATTTCAGCATGTCTTTAGCTAAATTTAGTAGTATTTCAGCAAGTTCTTCAGCAATAAGCGTTCACACTGCATTTTAGCAGGGAATGCAATTTGTCTCGTTAACTGTGAGTCCTGTTGATTCAACCTGGTAGACACGCCGTGACAAACTTTTGTGTTCATAATTTCCTTTTGTGTAGATGATGAAATTATAGAGCCAAGTAGATGAGTGTGTACACAGTGTTTGGTAATTTTAAGGTTTGTGTACGAGCATTTACTTTAAGGTCTCAACTCCCAGACCCTAAATTTGAATATATTTGGCCAATCGCTGACATCTAGCTAAAACGAGAGCATTATTACTAAAACATTATTTCTGTAAAATGTTCATTTAGGTTACCATCTTGACCACAAATCTAAAAACTCCTCTTAACTTGGACCCAGCCAACCACATATTGTGTCTCCGTATGGAGTTTGCTGTATTTTTATACCTCGTCTAAAGCTGCGCTGGTTTTGGCAAACACAAACAAACTGTGCCGTGATTATAGCAGTTATTTCTTTTAAAGTTGCAGTCGTTAAACTGGAGCTATAAAAGCTAAATCACTATATTTAGCTAACATGGATTGAAGAGCTGCTAATAGTATTTTATTTTAAAAGTTGAAAAGAAATGGGGTTTTGAGACAAATTCTGGATGAAGAATGTAAAAGTAGCTGACTGCCCCACCAAGCTTTCTGCAGCTCTATAATTTTTTCTTTTGCTAAACAGGAAACCACATGTCTGACAGCCTCCACAGGGCCCCAGCCAGACGGTTTGTTTTGATTTTGGTGGAGGGAGAAGCGTTTTCTTGCTGCAGACCTAAACCTTTCACTGTGCCCTCCAAGCTGCAGAACAAGCAAAACCATCAAGGTGCTGTGTGAAAAGCTAAAAGGTAAACAAGAAGAATGTCGTCTGAAACTTGATACTTTGGGATTTTTCTTTAAATATCTACTTTAGTGCCAGAAGTACTGAATGTAAACTGAGTTCTTCAGAGGAATGATAAAACTGAGGAAACTAAAGCTTCACTTTTCTCCAAAGACTTGGATTAGTAGATGGTACTTTGTACATGGACTGTACTTGTATAGCACCGTTATATCTAATCAAGATATTTAAAGCACTTTACAAGGTGCAATTCTAGAATCTGCCCTTTAGGGGTGCTTAGCCCCCAGTGCTGACAATGTCTCTTGGCTTGAACAAGGGGGTGGCCATTGGTGTCAGAAGCATTTATAATGTAAGGGAGAGACTGGTGTCGCCCATATTTTTGAATAAAATAGATACCATTTCCTGCATTCTGGTGTATTTTAACGGGTTGTTAAACATCCACGTTTACCTACATCCGTAAATACTTGATTCAATAATTATTTTAGGGAGTGCGGTACAACAAGGAGTAACCTGACCAACAGCTCTCCTTGTGTGAATAGAGCATGCTCTGCTTCTCTCATGCATCCTAACACTCACCGAAATCCCCCTGACCGCAAAGCGTCCGTAAAGCAAAACTCCGACAATGTTGTC
Organism: Hypsolebias longignatus; assembly: GCA_031762435.1. Classification (NCBI taxonomy): domain Eukaryota; kingdom Metazoa; phylum Chordata; class Actinopteri; order Cyprinodontiformes; family Rivulidae; genus Hypsolebias; species Hypsolebias longignatus. The sequence continues at coordinate 22,162,239 of JARVGV010000630.1, read as the reverse complement.
AGAGGGAAAGGGAGTGGAGCACCTGCAGGTAAGGGACGTTTACCTTTGGGACAGATTGAGGTTGCTGATTGGTCAGTTGCTGATGAGCCTACCGGACTGATTGGCAGGTGGCGCCGAGGAGCGGACTCGTGCAAAAAAGTCAGATTTTTCTGATCCATTTAAGTGCCATCATTTATTCCATCTTTATTCAAAATTTATTCAATATTTTGGTAAATCTAAGATTTGAGTTCCTTACAAAATCCTAATGATGGTTTCTTAAATTTTCAGGGGTGCTGAGTTAAAAATTTAGAAAGAGGCTAAAATCACCACTGCATTTTGCAACACAATCTGTGCCCTCATTTACCTCCATACACACATTCAAACAGCACTCTACTACATCTCTGTAAAGATAATCTGAATCTACAGAGACTAATCAGTAGGGGTGTAACGGTAAACGCGGGTGTACCAAACTGGTTCGGTCCACCTGCGTACCATTTCAGTTATTTTTTCACTCATTAAATTTTATTAACGAGAGATTATGCGCTACAGAACTAAAATTCCTAAGCGTGTTTCAGCACGGCGTTATTATCTTGCAGCACGTAGCATTAGCAGCCTAGCTTCTCGTTGCGGTCTCCTGTTTGGGAACATCATGGCTTTCTTGGTAAAAGACGTGAACAAATCCAAAGCTGTGTGTGGACATTGTTTCACGGAGCCCTCCTTGAAAATGAACCGAACCAAAATGTGATTTTAGCGTACCGTTACACCCCTACTAATCAGAGCTTTATCACATTCATACACCAACGGGACACACATTGGAGGAAATGAGGGGTTCAGTGTGTTGACCAGGGACACTTCAACATGCTGGTGGAATCAAACCCCCAACTCTCCCATTGGAGGATGACTGCTCGAACCACTCAGCCACAGATGCGCCAAGACCAAAACCACAACCATAACTGTAATGGTTGTAATCATACATGTGGAGTTTAAGGTAGATGATGAATATTTTATATTTAAATTAACATATTTCTGACACCAGTTTGACAACTAATCTTTGAAATCTTATTTTCTAGGTTAATTTAGTGCATAAATCAGACAGACCATTAAAACCCAACAGCAGAAATGGCACCTGTATCAGACAGCAAGTGAGCAAAGCTTGATTATCACACTAAAAATGGACAAACAAAGATTTAAACTGCAAAATCTTCATGATTTCCTCTTCTTTCCTTTTTGCTTTCTTCAATGTCCTTTATTTTCTTGCAAAACAAAATGGTTTTCTTGCACAGAACAACTTCCAACTTTGCGTTTGATCGTGTAAAAGCACATCCAACATACGGCAGGTTTGTCTGATTCCCATGGAAAGAATCTATGAATCAGCGTTTATGATGTTTGCTGTTTGACAGACGGATGCGTTGTGGCACGCTGGGCCACAGACGTCACATAAAGAAGCCCAGCCACCTGCAGTCTTTCTGCTCGTTATATCTGAAGACAAAACATTTGGCATCTCCCCCCCTCCCCCCCACAATCTTACGGTCTGCAATGACACAAATAAACTATAAAACTACAAGTATTTTAACTGTACAAGTATTTGTTCTGCACCCAGAGTGGCTTCCATTTATTGAAGTTAGTCTCATTTCTAACCCGTTTCATTACAATAATACCGTATTTTTGGACTATAAGGCGCACTTAAAATCTTTTAATTTTCCCAAAAAAAATCAACAGTGTGCCTTATGTATTAATTCTGGTTGTGCTTACTGACCTCTAACCAATTTTATGTTGTACGCGGCGCTCAAAAATCTGTCACTTATTTTGCTTAATGCGCCTTATAGTCTGAAAAATATGGTACTTCTGATTGTTTTTCATGTAATCAGTTTAAAAGCCCCCATAAGCCTGATTATCAGAGTAACACAAAAGGGTGCGAATATCTTTCAGCTGCTTTGAAATGTTCTGCACGATGTTCAATCCATTGTTTCGTTTAGGGAAAACACTTTAAGGGCTAAGCGCCACAAAGCAGCACACGTGCATAGAAGGCCTGGTGTTGACTTATTTGTAATTCATATAGAGTTGCCCCCTTTTAACTTTGACTCTCTTTACAGGCTGAGAAGTTACAGATACTGCACCGACATACTCCGGAGCGTGCGAACGCCTTTCCATGACGTGGTATGCGCCGCGCAGATGGTTTCTGTTTGGCTCCCCGCTCACAGTCAGGTCTCAGAAATGTATCTCCGTGTTACTTTTATCAGGACGCTGCGTTCAAAGCACATCCGGCTCCAGCGCCAACTCTGCACTCTAGACTCCCCCATATGGCTGCTTGCGCTGCATCACGGCACACATGTTAGCGTTCATACATGACACCTCACAAAACAAATGCACAGAAACTGGCAACGCCTCAGTTCTCCTACAGAGATGATGTTACCGGCTAATTCAGCACAGACTCTACAAGCGGCTGATCTAAAGCAGAGGGGGTTCACAAAGGGTTGAAGGAAGTGGTGCAACTCGGATGTGGTCCTTGCTATATGGCTGTAAGAAAAGTGGGTGAAATTTTGATTAAATTAACCAAACACTGCAGCTCTAAGTGTGTTTAGTGTAGCCGTGGGAAGCTAAAGGCAGCTGTGAGCAGGTGTGGATTTATATGACCTTAAACACCCATACGAAGGATATTATGACACCAAATGTTATGAAATTCACTGTGACAGTCTCTTTCTCTGAATATGGACATTGAACATGTGTCGTAATACTTGTAGTTTGCTGGTGAAGATTCTCAGTCATCTAGGACATGATAAAATAAAATAAAAAAAATGTTCAGAACCAACTGGACTTTGTTACAAAAGACGTTTCGCTCTTCATCCGAGGAGCGTTCTCAATTCAAAGAGCAGAGTGTAGTTGTTAATACTTGTAATTATATTCATGACACTGCCTATTTTTTTATGGGTTTTAGGTGGTTGTAAAATTCTGCACACACATAAGCAGCATTAATGAAATCTGGCTTTAACTGTTTCGTTATTTAAACATGTACAGGTAGCCCCCGGTTTAAGGCGTCATCGGTTTAAGGCATTTCGCGTTTACGGCCGCCGCCCCCCAGTGACGTC
>JARVGV010000630.1:22101979-22119880 GCA_031762435.1 Hypsolebias longignatus | reverse complement strand
CCCCCCCCCCCCCCCCCCCACGGAACATCCTGAACTCTGTTAAAACATGTTAGGACTGGTCCGGCCATCAAGATAAAACAAACCTCTCAAAAATACAAAAAAAACCCAAAACAAAACAAACAAACATGAGGATGACTGCAGCAACAACAACAGCAACAACATTAATATCAACAACAACATCAACAACAAAATCAAACTGAAAGAGAAACAAAACAAAAAAAACTCTGCTTCAGAGTGTCTCTTCATCTTTGGTATAAAAATGGCCGCCCACGGGCTGCATTTGATCCACAACTATGAAAGACTACAGAAATTGTCAACAATTTCTTCTATTGCTTCTGCACTGATTGGTTTGAACCACAAGCTCCTACTGACACTACTGTTTTTTTATTTTATTTTACTGCCAGATTTTTTTCACTATTTTTGCATTTTATACATTTTTTTCACCTTTTTTTTTTCTGCAGCGTGACAAGCAAAGCGGGCTAAAAACATCGTAAAGCTCATAAAAAAGGCAGATAAAAAGCACTAATGTCATCGACAGCGACGTTGCCATGTAAAATGAGAATGAGAATAAAAAACAAGTTCAGCATTTTGCTCCGCGTGTTTTCCTCGTTGTGTAAAATCTCTTCACTGCTTCCCACCCCCCACTCATCACGTCCCTCCCAGACATTTTTACTTCTCACACTTAATCACCTCTGACATAATAATTATCAAAGATTTCTTCTAATGAAGAAAAGAACAAAAAGCTTTTTTCTCTATTAAATCTGTACAGCTTATGTGATAGATTCTCTCTGTTTTCTCTCTTTAGAGCGACTCATTCGGCGTCTTGTATACAAGACGACAGTTTTCTTTATCTCCCCCCCCCACACACACACACACAACTAGACGTCAGACTTTAACTCTGTAAAAAAGTTTCTGGCGCCCTTCAAATTAAGGCCATGAAGATTCAAGAAAGAAGAACAAAAACAGACTTTAAAAACAAAAAAACTCCACTTTGTTTGAATATATCTAGAAAACTAAGATTTAACACTAGAACATAAAAAAGACTGAAAAGAAACCGTAGCTTAATATCTGAGGAAGACAATCTCTGTGTGTTTCAATCTGGAGTCCCCGTTTCTACTTACAAAATAAACTTCACCTACCTGCGTGTTCAGCCATTTTTTTTTGTTGTTATTTTGTCCTTTTTTTTTTTTTTTGGTCTTTTTTTTAATTAGTTGAGAATTTTCTTGGAGAAACTTTTCAGGCTTCAGCTCAGTCCTTTAGGCAGCTTTCCCAGACTAAACAATTTCTTTGCACGGTGCCCAGTAATTTCCCCTCATCCCCTTTTCCTCAGAACTCGTCGCCTCAGTCTTGATTTTTTTTTTTCTTCTTCTTCTTCTTGTAGACCAGGTAGGAAATGAAAAAAGTGTCTCTTCTTCTTCTTCTTCTTCTTTTTTTTTTTTTTTTTTTGGTGCCTGGGCAATCTGGAAGTAATCTTTTCTCTTTTTCTCACATTCACAGTGCAGCCACCCTCCGTCTCAAGGCAACGCTGTCACAGGAACATTCGCTCTGGCCGTTCGCTATCTGATAAAAGAAGAGAAAACAGAAAGGTTGCCGGGGCTGGAATCAAAGCACAATTTTATAAACGCAGAAGAGCAACAAAGCTGACAGCTGACAACACAATAAAGAGACAAGAAAACCACAAACAGGAGTTGTTTGAATCTTTTTATAACGGCGTTAAGCTTCATTTTAAGATCATCGTTAAGTCCCGGGCTCTTTGACAAAACATTTATTATTGTTGAACATTAAAATAACTTGGCTCACAAATCATCCCTCAAAGTCTGAGGGGAAAAAGTTCAACATTCAACTCTGTTATTTTGTATATTTGAATAGAAGATGAACTGATCTCCAGGAGGAAGAGTGAAATATGAGATGTATAAACTTTTAATGTAGGTTTTTTACTTGCTTGTGTGCGCGTCAAGACATTTGAGCTCATCTTTTCCCCCGTGAACTCAAACCACGCTGAGCCCGACAGGAGGTGCTTCTTAAAAAATGGATATAATTGGACTTCTTTAACCTGCTTCCAATAATCTGTGGTGTGTCCAAGCAGCTCACGTCTGACAGTTAAAATAACTGATAGACGATGGAAGAAGAACAAGAAAAAACTTGTTTTATTTAAAGTTTTTGAGCCCGTCATCAATAAGTGGAGGAGGAGGTGGGATTTGAAATACCCTCTGTACGTGATGCGAGTGTGCTAACTGAAAAAATAAGTGAGGTACCAACTTCTATTTTGGTGTGTGGATACAAAGGTCACCATCTATAATTGGGTTGTTAAGTCAAAACTCAAGACAGCCACCACCACCATGTGGCTGTGTAAACAGGCCACCCCAATCATTGAAGGAAACTATACTGCCTAAATCACGGGTCTTCAACCTTTACGATCAAGAGAGACATTTTTATGCCTTTTTCACTAACTTAAGTGTCCAGAGCTGCAACAACCTGCTACAACTGTGATTATCAACTGGTGGCCCATGGGCCACATTAGGTTTGTTGGAGGGGGCTGTTGTGGCCAGAGGTGATGTTATAAATCTAAAAATATCTAATGATTTTTAACTATTATTGATATTTTTACAATTTAAGACGAATGAAAAGACCAGATTCTTATAAAGAGGGAGAAGAGAGGGAGGGTTGTTTTTTAATTATTGTAATAAAAACCATGAACTATGCAGACCTATGTAATTTTTTTTTAATCGTGGAAAAATTAATAAAGTATAGAAACAAAGCATAAAGTTAAAGTGAGCATGTTTTACTCCTTGTACTAGTTCCAGTATTCACATATTTGCTAAATAAATGACAATAAAACAGATACAGATTGTTCTTTGTATAACAACCAAAAAAATGTAGTTTTATGTTAGTTTTGGTCAAAGCTTGAAAGAGCTGCTGCGGAGGCACCAAAGAGCCGCATGTGGCTCCACAGCCACAGGTTTCAGACCCTTGACCTCCCCCTGACTCCACCATTGCACCTGGCGGTGGATAAAATTGCTCCCTCCACTTGCCAGGTCCATCACCCTGCGCTGCTTCAGACGAGCAAAAAACCAAAACAACAACCTCTGTTCTTCTACACGGTGCAACTTCCACCCACTTGAATATCTTGCACCTAAACCTTAGGGCTCACTTGCTTTCCCCAATCGATTTCAGTCTAGAAAAACTTGAAAATGACATTCACTATTCAATTCCCTCAGACATCTGCATACCACTTATCTCTGCTTTACGATGTGGTCTGAAGGTGGAGGGTAAAATGTAGCATGGAAGAAGAAAACTGCTGGACTGAACTGCAGGAAAGACCAATCAAAGGCCGAGTTGGACTTGAGAATAAAATGGTGAAGTTTATTCAGATTTCAGAGTGTCTGCGGCAGTCTTCAGAAGTAAATTTAGCAAAAAATAGATCGCTTAACTTCGCACAAAAGAAGAGCTTGATTGGAGCATATTCTAAAAGTAAAAAGAGTAGCAGCTTTTAAACAAAAGTGTGGAGAAAAGATTATTGCACCTAGAAGAAGTTTTTGATCCACTGTATTCAAAGATGCTTGTGGTGAAGTTTTAACTGGTCTCTGCGGTCAGCCCAACTAACCCTCAAAATAGCAACACATGCAAGACCCTCCAGAACTAAAGAAGAACACCCCCCCCCCCCACCCCAATGAACCAAACGTTCTGCTTCAAATACAAAGTCCTGAATGTACGTCAAGCCAATGTTTTCCTTTTTAAACCTTAAAAACAACAACAACAACAAAATAATGTTTATTTGCACTTTAGTCATAAACCTTCTGAATATCAGTTCACCTTTTATTTAGTCAACAACTGAGAATTACAGAAGTTTAACCACATGTTTTCAAAGTTAATGCGTTTATTGGTCACGAGGAAACTCTTTACAAATTTTCACAACAAATATTGTGAACCAAAACTAAATCAAAACGTCTGACAGCATTGATGCACAACTTACAGTAAATATTGTCAATTGTTAAATTTGTACAACCTCACAGCGGAAGTGTTTACGGTTTCTAGATTTTAAGCCCTGAAAAGTAAACTGACACACTTCAGTGGCCATTTCCTGAAGAACTTACTTAGATTGGTATGAGAAAGCAGGAACATGGTCGGCAGCACTGTCCACCTGGATCTGTTGCTGCTGGCCTGCCACCTCCTGGGATGAAGGAGCCACGGTCTGGGGTGAGGTGTCTGTCACCACTCCCTGAAACACAGCAGGGAATGTCTCAGCTTAAAACAACAACTATGAAGAACGAGGAACTAGGCCCGTCACAATAACAAATTTTGCTGGGCGATTAATTGTCTCAGAAATTGTTGCGATAAACAATAATATTGTTTGAAATTTAACAATAATTGTCAAATTTTAGAGGAAATGTTGATTTATTTGGAGTGTAGTACATATTTTGACCACTTGATGGCAGTATAAGACTATTTGAACCAAAGGATGGATAGTTGAGCAGCCTGTCTCTAGAAAAATGGGAGGGAGAGCCCTTGACGTGACAGGGGCTGGTGACAGGGCAGACGCTCGATGAGTTGAGCTCTTTAGCATAGCATTTTTCAGAAAAAGCTTTTAATAAAAAAACAGTAAACAAGTTCTTAGCTTATTTTTGCAGATAAAAACTACTTTTTGCACAAAGGCATGGGTTTCAACTGTGAATTTCAGAGCTAGACAAGACAGAGGTTTAATTTCTGAGGTCGCTTGTTAGCTTAGCTTGTAGCATAGCTTCTCAGCTAAGCTGCTTTTAATGATCCAAAAACGTGATTTTAGACGGTTGAAATGTATTTAAAAAATAAAAGAGAAAGGGAGGAGTCAGTGAAGAGCTGAGTTGAGCCTTTTGTCATCCAGTAGAAAGACAGAGACACGAAGGAACAATAAAACTGATAAATGGAAATGAGGTTGATAATTTTCATTCATCGTGCGATTGAAAGATTTAATGTTTATCGCGACAGGCCTACAAGGAACTCCTGGTTCTGTGGGACAGTAAACTTGTCTGACTCGGAAGTGCGATCTTCTTGTGTCATTTTTCCACATTTAGTGTTAATAAAAGCAGATTTGTTGAAATTTCAGGGACTGGAATGAAAAGTTAGAAGATGAAGGACTCATTTTGTCACGGACCAGTAATTTCATTTGAAATAAGAAAGATGTTCACCCTCAGTAATGGCAACTTTAACAGAGACATCTGTGCATGGGAACAGTCAGTGTTTGCGGTAGAAAACTTCTTTACAGATGGCTCTGTGCACTGAATCCATCAAAACAAACCTTTTAGCCTTTTTATGTGTCTAGAATTACTGATTGCCCCCATCACTGAGTCATCTCAATCACCTTTAACAAGCTCTCAAGGATAAGTTGTCCTGTCCATACATCAGCCCTCCAGACACGAGCTGATACGGTGATATACGCCCCGCTGCCGACACTGGCACTGAGAGGACAATAGAAGGGATGGAATAGGTGGAAGGTGCTGTGGGCTACGCTACAACTACATCCCTCTTTACCAGCCCACTCCCTCATCCTGAAGACTGCAACTTTCTGAGGAGGGGGAGTCTAAGAAGGGAACATAGGAGGAGAGAGGAGCGACTAATGGATGTGTCAGGGGAAACTCATTGACCGGAGGCTGGCAGGCTAACCAGGCCTCCGCAGCTGACGGATGTTTCAGCCCCCTACCAGCCTGGACCGGCTGTGAGAGGAGAGGGAGAGAGACAGTTCTGCCGGCGCTGTCTCACTTCAGCTCCTGTCATCTGAAACACGACTGATAGACCATCTGAATATGACCGCACTGTCAGCCGCCAGACAGCTCGCCTGCTCTCCCCGCTGTCCATACCGCCCGCCTGCCTACCCGCTCCCCGCGTTCATCAATTCTCTGCGTGGACCGCCTGAAACTGCCAGGAGCTCAGACAGCCGCCGAGGAAGCGAGGAAATCTGTGCCGCGCTTCAAACGTCTTTCCCAAACACTATAAAACTTCTGACTCATTGTGCTTTGCTTGCATTATTTGCCTTCGGTGCAAAGCCATTTATTTGGAGGGAACAGAAGACTATTTCTGCGTCTGTCATTCAACAATGTGGGAAAGTTTTTGGCTGATTAATGGTGATGCTATCCTCTGAAGGTAAACAATAACAGACGTCTGAATGTTGTTAAGTACCGTGTGCATGCTTGCAGGTCTTACTTCGACAGGGACGGCTGTTGGAGGCACAGGAGTGTACTGGGGAATGTAGGTCCCTTGCATAGGTGCCGCAGCAGCTGCAGCAGTCATGTACTGAAACACACACAAAACACACACACATATTCAAACAACATCCTTGCACAGAAAAATTCCAGAGACACTCATTAGCGTTACAAATCCCAATATCATTATTAAAAAAAATAAACGTTCTTTTCTGGCATCTAACACAGATTATAATTCCCTGGAACACTCATTTTCTGTAATTATTCCCATAACTGAAAGCCAGATTGTTGTGCCGGAAGCGTCCTTTGGAGGGCGATAGAAGAACACGTGTAAACGCTCGCAAGAGCAGGGGGGATCAGATACGGAAGAGCAACGAACAAAAGAGGAGATGTCCTGCTGTCCCACCAAAACTTCAAACGACAAGCGAACACAGCCGAAGAAGAAAAACACAACAATAAAGGGAATAAACGTGTGTGAGGAGCGGGGGAGGAGGAGAAAAAGCAGGTCTGCAGCCTGTGGCCTATATTCCTTTAGTCATGCCTGCTCTGGCTTTTATCTGCACGCTCTGCGATGGGCATTTTACAAACGTGACACAGGTTTGGTTACACGGCAGCCAGGGGGTTGACACAGACTGTGCACGGGTTTTTTCTGTGAAACGAGAGCTTGCTTTTAATTAGCGCATGCCTGCACAGACAAGATGACTTCTCATTACAAGCCTGTGCACTGCTGCTCGTCTGTGTTCTGCCATGCAGCTGTGTGTGTGATACATACATCACATGCTTGCGCTTCTGTTTGTGTAAAAAAAAAAAAAAAAAGACACAGACAAAGAGGCTTGGAACGATAACCGTGTAGTACGCCGCCAACGGATGTGATCCCAGATAAAAGCCACTGGGCAGCCTCTCCTCATCTTCCTGCTGCCTTCCGGACCGAACAAAAAAGGGAGGTACAACCCCTTTTCTTTGCGCCTGTGTCCTGAAAAGCGTGGCGGCAGCATGCAGCAGGAGGCAGTAATGGACGAGATGTGGCATGCCTGTCTTGGCCACAGGCCCGGCGATGCTGGTGAAGTGTCATTACCGGCAGCGTTGCTAATGGATCGGGTACGGCTCCACCGCTCACCGCTAATGAGAGCAGCTAAAGGCCATGGACATGGGTGATTAACTCCCCCCACCGTTGCTACAGAGCCAGAAGGAAGCCCCGGGATGGATGCTAGTGTGCGTTCATATGTGGGTCTTTGAATTTAAGGTTATCGCACCTTCAGGGCTGTCACAGTCCGGACAGGGTGAGGCAACATATCCAGACCTCCTGACACATTACCACATTACCTCTCTGCGTGTCACCCACCCCTCCCTCTTCTTCCCTCTCACCTTCCTGTCACCCTCTCTTTTTTACTCCTTCTCTTTCAACCTGCTGCCTTCAGAAAGGGCCCATCAGATAGTTGAAGTGACCTTCTCCCCGCAAATCCAGACCACGCATACCAATTTTCTTGGGGACTCGAGGTCTTCGCCTCTCCTCCCCATTAACTTATTCAGTCAACTCACCTGTGAGGGCTGCATGAAAGCAAAAGAAGGAAAGTAAGAGATAATTAGCTATTATCACAATCTCCCTGTCACGGGGAGAACGTCTGTTTGAAATGTTATATTTCTCTGCTGGACTGCAAAAGGAATTTAAATTGCATTTAACGAGAAGATTTAATAAGGTTTTTCCTTCTATCATGACCATTAGTTAACCTATTTAATGTGGCAGGTTGAGCAAAGCATAATTCTGCAATAGCCTGTGTGGCAAGTCAGGGAGGATGTCAAGCCTGGCCATGGTGAATTGGGTTGCCATGGTGACAAAGATGATTTCTGTCCAATTTTGCCTCCTTTAACACTTCCTTGTTCATAGTCAGGGGATAAGTTTGGGTAATATAAAGCATCCCTAATTGGCGATAAATGGCGTTTCAGCTCAGTCCACCCCCCCACACACAAACATGTATACTTATACACACTTACACACACTCAGGACCTGAAGCAGATGGTGGGTGGATGCATATGATGAACGGGAGGCTTGAATAGCTTCTTAACGAGGTTGGTGTGAGTAGACTCCTTAAGCCTCTTCTCTGCCACCCCTCTCCGTGACAAACACTCACGACTTCAGTGTAAGTTCAGACTGCAATGCAGCAACGCCACGATGAAAATCCATAGCATAGACAGAAAGACTCTGGTACCACAGTGGATTGGGACTCTGCACCACAATAAGACAATTTATGTTTGGTGGCTACAAGGAGGAAGGAACAGTTTGGAGTTTGAGATTTCCATTGAAACAAGATTTTTTTTTCTTTAAATTGTAGCTCTGCAGCATTTCTAAATGACCAAATAAATTCTCCATGTCTTGGTCCATCACTCAGCCGCCGCACCTATCTATCCTCTCAGTGATGACATGCCACTCTGTTGTATCATCTACAAGGTGAAGGATAACACTTGATCAAGGCAAGAGCATTTCAGTCAGTGTAGGGTTATTAATGGCAGCGCAGCGTGGGGGATGGGCTCTGATGACTATTGATCTGTACTGTGGGTGTCTAACACTGTGGGAACTGTTGGAGGGAATTACAGTACTCTTCCACTTTACTAGGAAAAGCTCTGAATATCCTCGCCTCTGGGCTTTGTTAAGTGCTTACAGCGATTTGTGCCGGTAAAGTCAGACTCTAGCCGCGGGTTTTACAGGAAACACATACGTGTGTGGATGCAAATAGCAGCCCACAAACTCTTTCAAGGGTCTATTTTGAGTTTTAACCGCTAGAGGAGTGATGAACTTTTTATGTGAGCACAGACAGGAGGACTTATGCCCTCTTGGGTATAAAAAAAAAAAAAAAAAAGGTAAACCTGACAATAATTTCATCCCAGTTTTAACATCAACAATAATTCTAATTTAAGTTTAGGTGACTTTTTATTAGCTGTTTTTGTAATTTCTTTCCAGGGCCTGACCATTTTAAGAGGAATTTGTTTAAGCTGTTTTTCCTTTCTTTCACTGCTTATTCTGACCTATGAATCATTTTGGCACAAAAGGCTGCTAAACCCAAAGAATGAGTCAGTGTTGCGTTAACACACCAGATACTTAAAGACAAACAAATAAATAGGATATTTGAGCACTTTGTTTTCTCAAAGACAGTACATTCAGATATTGTTCATCTAGATGCTATTTTTACCCTGAAATTTCTTAGTTATCACTCTTTTTACCAAGTTTTTTGAAATTATTAAACTAAACTGCACCATTTACTACTGGAAAGTCTGACTCACTGGAAGCAAAGAATAAAGAAAGCCGGGGAGGTTTAAAACTTTTGCACAGCAGTGTACTGTATATAGGCTGCTTGCTTCAAACAAGCATATATAAAAAACATTATGAACTTTCTCTTTTGAACTGGAAGCTTCACACAATTATTTTGAGCACTTGGTGCCAATTTGGAACAGACTTTATTTATGTGAAAATAATGTAAAAAGTTAAAACGGAACACCCTGAGGCATGCTCAATAATCCAGGTAGAAAAATCTAAAAAAGCTAAGTCTGGTCCTCTGGACATTCAAAAAAACAAAATAAAACAAAGCAACAAAAAAAAAAAAAAGTATATTTGATAGTCTTTTGTGTCAACTGAACAGACAATTTGTTGTTGTTGTTGTGAATGCATGATGCATATGTCTTTTTTTCCACCTAAATTTCAAAGAAAAATGCATTATATCTGATTATTACACTACAAGTACAAGTGATTTTCCATGTTTTCTGTTTCCCCACGTCATCTGCAGTTTTGTTTCTGCCATAATGTGCAATGTTTACAATTATCCATCTGCACACCTGCTTCAGTTTATGTTGTGCATCTCTGATTGTAGACTATGCCAGAGGCCCATAGCTGAGCAGCCACCCTTTACAAACAGCAGGGTCTCCAATGAGATGATAAAGAGGAAGCTTGTGTGCAGCACTGTGTGATTAACACTAGTCAAACTGCCAGAGGAGGAGGAAGCTATCTGCCTCCTATAACACAATGAGAGTGCACTTTTAAAACAGTTCAGTCTGCTTCTCCATTAGGAGCCAAGTCAGACAAATGGCAAGTCGTTTTCATGCTAATGTTGAATTCCTATTTACACCAGATCTACTGAGAAAATACTGCAGTGTGAGAGCTCAGTTGGTTATGGCACTTGGGCAGAAAAGAAGCAGTAATCAAGACAAAAACTGCACATATCTTCAGAGCTGTATGTCTTTGCATTCTGTGTTTTTTGAGACTTCAAATGTTCCCACTGCAAGCAATTATCCTTCCCAAACGGTCACTGTGGCTTCAACTCTCACTCGCTTCAGTCCATATGTTACCCCTGACCTTTCCATGGCAGGTGTAACGGCAACATTTCTCTTTACAGTAAGGTAACATTGTGCATGATTTATTTGTGTGCTAATATTGTTCATTTCCTTTGACTCCAAGGTGTTTTTTTTTTTTTTAATCCATAACTTTTTTTTTTGGTTTCTATACCTTCTCCAGTCTGCATGGTTTATTACCAGCTGCGACTCTGAGGCAGGTGTTGTTTTCCCCTGTGAAAATGTGTGTGTCTCTATCATCACGATAAGAAATGGTCCTGGTGACTGCCACTGATGAAAGTTTTGATTTCCTTGGTTTTTTTATGCCTCTGTCAATCTGCCTGTGGAAAAATACCCTCTCAAAAAGAACCGCAACCTCGCAAGATGTTGTGAAGAAACCTTACAAATGTGTGCAGTGGTTGAGATCAAAATAAAGTTTGACTTTGAAGGAGGACTAAATATTTGGTTATGATTGACTCCTGACTAAGGCTTGTAATATTTACAAAACTTGTTGCAAGAAGTGTTTTGTCTGCACACTGTACCATGAGATATTTCTGCAGGGACAATGTGGACATATTCAAAAACTAAAATACTGTACCGGTAGCTTAAATGAGTTCATCCAAAAGGACACATGTTTTTAATTTATTTATTTTTTTATGAATCTCTGGAGTATCTCGAATTTCACTGTTGAAGACTAGTTTCTGATTTCCTAATATAAAACATTTTACAATATGTAATACTTTATAGGTGTTGTACAAATTTACTTTGGTACCTCAGAGAATTTAACATAATTTGGAAAAGCGATCTGTTGTTGCCCCGTTCATAATGCATGTCCAAATGGAAATTGGTGCTGTCTATACAAGAAAAACTATGTGTTTATTTATTTGTATTTTTTTAAATACCACTTTTTCATTTTATATTAATTTTCTTATAATTTACATTACAAGACAATTGGCCTACCTAGGCCTACAATTGGCCTAGGCCTACCTATAAGGAACTTGTGAAAAATGTTGCAGTATTTAACATGGCAGTAGCTTGTACAGGCCTTAAAGGTGGATGACCATCCATGTAGCATGTCACAAAAATGACCTTATTGATATTTAACAAGGTTAAAATCCAGTCTACCTGGATTATTGAGCATGCATCAGGATCTCATTGATAGAGCTTCTAAACAAAGGCTGATGTGGTGCATTTTGAATGTACTTTACCACAAAGTGACAATACCATGGCACTGTTTACATTCACTTAACAAGCATAAAAAAGTGACATGAAAACTGTCCAGATGACCTGATTGAGAATGATCAGAGATGACATGAAAACAGTTCATACTATTGATTGACAGGAGAAACGTCTGCTGGTTCTTAGTAGAAGGGAGCCAGCTGAGTGTGCTAGCCAAATGTGTGGTCAAAGTCTACAGGTTTGCATGGATTACAAAACCAAGCACAAATATATTTTAGTTGTTTCTCAGGTGGCCCGAAAATCTCCAAGACATACACAAATATTCCTAGTCTGATGTTCAGTGTTTAAGCACTCAGAGCTGGCTGCAAACATCCATGTGGCCACTCTTCTGAATGCCAAAGCTCTGTTTCCTGTTGGTCCCAGCAGGTTCCTATAGGCAGCTATTACATTCACCTGATGCCTTGACATCCTGTGTGTGAGTATACTATCTGCAGTGGAAAATCTAGCAGAAAAAAGGACCTGGCACCACAATCAATTACAGTTGAGTTGAGTCATGCCATGAACTGGAAAAAAAATTGAATAAAATATACATGACAGCTCACAGCTCACTTTAGCTTGTGCTTGCCAGCAGGTACCCAAATCACTCTCAGACCATAAGAAGCAAATCTCTCTGATTTGATGAAACAAACATTACCAATTTGACCACAATTTCCAGCAGCACTGTAAATGGAACCTGACAGCATGATAAAAACATAAAGTTTAGTTATGTATAGAAACACCAGAGAAATCCCAAAAAGCAATAGTTGGAATCAAGAAGTTGGAAACAAATAACATTTAAAAAAAAAAAAAAAGTTTCCCATTGCACCAAATGTCTAAGACAGCAAACACCGTAGCAAATGCTTCAAGAATGCTGCAGTCTTTGTTTTACTGACACCTGTGTTTTTGGCTTTAGTCACTAAGTCTCTTGGGTAAATTATGAGATTCAGGTGTTCAGTCTATATGTTTTGCCATATTCCTTTAAAGTTTACTTCACTTCAACTGTGACTGCTGAGTATATTACACTGAACTATGTTCCTATATGTTGTTTGAAGTGGAACAAGATTGCTCAAGAGCAAAGAGGAAAAGGCTACTTTCAGCTGCAGAACAAACACTGTTGCCCTGTTTCCTGCCCTTGTGTCCATAGTTATATCCGGCACTAGGTAGCTGGTTGAAAACAATCTGGTGGATGAAGTTAGAAAAGAGCACAATGTTGCCAATCTGAAATCAGATTTTTTTTCACTCACAGTTAGCCTTAGCCCTAACATCTGCTATTATCAGGATAACTCCTGTCAGCTCTGTGAGATGGTTGCAGATGCTGGGCAGCAGATGAGGTGACGGAGGAAAGAAAACTAGATAAAATAGATAGAACCAGCTTAAGACTAGTCATAACTATATTAGAGCTTGTTGGGCTTGTCACAGGAAGTCATTAACATGAAAATCAAATCTGCTTCATAAACCAAGCATAGCAGGTTTATACCTTTAGGTGAGTAGAAAAGAACAACGGGTTTAAGGTGTGTAACTTTTGCTCCATTAACAGAGGCATCAGTAATGGATCAGAACTTACTTTGCATTTTCCCTATCAAGTTTTGTTCATTAAAAGTCCACTGACTGATGGTAGAATGAATTGTTGTTCAAAGTAGCGATCCATGACCTAGTAAGAGCATCATCCACAAGAGACAACCTTTCTTATCTCTTGAAAAGAAGAAAAAAAAATGTTGAAAGAGCTCACAATCTTGTCTCTCTTTTTTCTCTCAGTCAATGCATTTGTCCCTCCCCTTTCCACTCGGCAGTGCAAACAGGCACTTCTGCTCACTTGGTAATGAGAAGATGGCTCTCTTTGACACAATGCTTCCTCGGCTCCCTTTAGATGCTTTTGTGAACATATGTTTCTATCTCCTTTTGCCTCCTAAAGGGCTGTTTATCTCATGTCACCTCTTTAACAGTAGGTGCTATCTCTGCTTCCCTTTCAAAAGAATGAACTTGACTGCCCTTGAAATGTATAGTAGGCATTGCGGTTCTTTTGAATCATCCAAGCTACGAACTTCCTGAAGACATCCGTGCAATTGTTCTTACGTTCTTTTTGTAAGTGTTACAATATTTTGCAGTGCAGTATACATAAATTGTGGCTTTACACTGGATAATGCTACCTTGGGGCTGCTGTCCAAAATGCAGCAATCCTCCACAAACTGTGAACTCTGCTTTTCTTAAAGAAATCATTAAAAAAAATCATATAAAAACAGCCTCCATGTAGCCAAGACAGACATTTTTGGACTGAGGCATCTGATTATAAAAGATGCATGGACATTAATTGGTTGGCTGATGTTAGGTTGTCAGCAGTAGCTGATGGCTCATTATGCTGCTGGAGCAAAATAGGAGGAGGATAAGCGATGAGTGCACCCCCTCACACTTTCCATTTTGGCCATCCTTAAACCATGCACACCCTGTAATTTCAGCATCAACACATCATTCAAAGCGTCTGGGGTATTAGATAAATAAAAGCTGTCATTCCCATGGATACAAGCTTGGTGTGGGCTTAGTGCTCGAGACATAGCTACGATTGTACATGTGTGTCTCTTTGTGAAGCAGGAATTTATGGGGACCGTTTGCTTGGCTAACGGGGTTGGCGTGCACCACAGTGTTCTCCCAGGCGAAGAGCTAATTAACAGAAGCAGATGAGAACATAGCGAGTGTGTGTCCAAGTTTCAAAGACATGCGGCTTAACCAACCAGGATCGCGTTGCGTCCCTTCCACCCAATCAGTGGCCCTGAACTGATAACTCACTTCCTTGTTTAGTGTCCACCCAGCCAATTGATACCATCTTAACCTAAAAGGGACTCTTCTGCTTCTCCAGTGCAGCTTCCATTTGCCATGGCAACGACATGTGTCAAATGACTACTCAGCCCTGAGGGAAGCTCACAAAAACAGAATCCATTAAGTTAAGGGTCATTTGCCATACTCATTCCCTATTGCCATTGCAGATGAACAGTTAGAATGTGAAAATTGTCCTTGAGAGGGGGAAAAATACAATTCTGTGCAGTTTAAAAGAGAACAATGACAGGTCTGTATGCCATCAGTCTAACCATGATGCATTTTACATTTGCAGTAAACTAGTGTGTGGCCACTTTAGAAAAATTACAGAAGGAATTCCTGAAGTGATGTGCATTCCTTGAAGGAAAGCACATCATCACTGCCTTTCATGATACAGTTTTAGACAAAGAATACAGTTGAGAATTGATGGAGTTGTAGTGGTTTTGATCAAACGTTGAAAATAACTTTATATTAAATCTCTAAAATGTGACATTCAGGATAAGTAATCACTCTCAGCTACTACTACATCAAAGTCTAGCTAAACATCTGTAAAACTGATTGAGTTAGTGATGTGTGTTGTGTTTGCGGAGCTCAATTAGCCATAGTGGCCATCTTGAGTCAGACTCAAAGTTAATCAGCTGATTCATTCATATGGATTATATTTTGTTAACAGAAATGAGATTGACTTTGACAGTTGATGATAAGGTTTTAAGCAAAGCTCTCACACAATGAGCAGAACTTGGAATATGTGTTGTGAATGACAGCGACACCAGATTTTTAGTACATTTGTAAAATCTACCTAGTAATAGCCGTTCTTGTGTTTTCAAGAATACCTTATTTAGCTGTGGGTGCACGTTTGAGTTAGATTGGCTTCAAAGGTCAATCACTTGTAGATGTATATAACTTTTGGTAAGTTTTATTAAAATGTGTCAAGTGGTCCATGCTACACTGTGGTTACAGAGATACACACACAGGCAGCAGCTTTATTGTCCCCGTTTGCCTTTTGATAGTGGGCGATAATAATTACTGCTTTACTAATTACTGCAGGTATTTTTGTACACAAGACTTTTAATACTGACAAGCTTCTGAGATGATGGGGTTCACCTCATCATCTCATAGATACTGATTCTACTGACACGCGAGCAAAAAGGTGGCATTTATCTCATTTTTCTTGGGTAACCATGGCGATAAGTGCTGTCTCCAGGAATGATCACATCCCACTGCAGATGCTCTTCTTGAGAAAGGGGGAAGTGATCATACTTTTAGTAAACGATGCATGGGAATTAATTGTTACAAAAAGCACGACAGATTCTTATATACAAGTCATGTGTTGATTTAAGCTGTTGGAGGTGGCGCTGCTCATTTCCTGTTTGAATTACAGCAGTAATGGCAGAGTGACCTCACTGTCAGTTGTGGTATGAGTAAGGATTGTACGCAAGACCTCAACTTTAACAGCTCATTTATCATTCATCTGAGGTTGGCCCAAGCCAGGCAGAAAATGTAGGTGAATAAGATTTCCTCTGGGTAAGGCTATCTATGAAGTCACAGACAGCCTTGCAACGTTAGCAAAACCATTTCTATCTCCTTTTACAGATTTGAACACTGCTCATCATGACACCTTTTAATAGTAGATTTCACCTGAATGTTGAACTGGCATCCCCCAGATTTGAGTATATTTTGAGACCAGCACACTGGAATTTGAACTCTAATAAACCCATCTGACAATGTTATTATGGATTCCCTTAAAAAATAAAAATACACACTTAAAATATAAATCATATCCAACAAATACGTTGATCTTTTCCAGGTATAATATTCCATCTTGAGACTTTACCTGGTTTTATCTATTTTGTATTGCTGTCATATTTCTTTGAATCTCAATACAAAGAGTATAATTGACTCGAAGTAAAAATAACACATCTACTAACGACCATTACGTTTTCTTTAACTGAATACAAAATAGAATCTGTGTCGGGGTAAAACGCTTAACAACTTAGCTTCTTAGGCAGGTGTATACTTTGTGTTTTACCATTACATATTGACTTGTTTCAAATGGGCTGTCTTTAGTTGCCACTTGGAAGTTGATGAGAAACACTTGAGTGAAGAGCCTTAGCTCGAAGGTGGCGAATGCTTAAAGAAGAAAACATAAGACACCCTCATTTCAAGCTTGGTAAACAAATCAGAGTTTCTGTCAGACATCCCCCAACAGAGGACACAACGCTTAAGGGAAAAGTGATACAACAGCTCGCCACACATGCACAAAGACAAACACAAACTAATCCTCGTGATGCACACGTAGCATACACTACATCTATATTTAATTGGCTGAGATTCTGATGTATATTTCAGCAGCTGAGGATCTCGTTGATAACTTTCATAGCGCAGCGGTCAACGAGGTTCAGCAGTGCATCACCCAGCATGTCTTCCAATCATCAGGCCGGATTCTCACTTCCCTCCTCATCACACGCTACAGGGTAAAAACAGAGCTGCTCCATCCTCCCTCGCCTGAGTGAGAGCTGTGAAACAATACTTTTTTTTTTTCCCTGTCATATATGTGGTTATGTGGAATGTACCAGCCACTGCAAATTGGGCACATTTTATTTTGATGCTAGTCAGTCTCCGAGGGGAGCCAATTACTACGTTTCTCCTTGAGAGCTGGGCCAAAATAACCAAAAATTCCTCCATTCTCCCCTGAGCGCAGACAAGGAGCAGAGAGGAAAATTGTCTGTTCCCTCGTTTCCCATTCGGTTAGCCCTACAGACGCTTGCTGAAATCATTTATTCCCTACATTTATTACCTGCTAATGACTCACCTTCCCTGCGAGACCACACAGGGTCTCACAGAAGTCGGTGAGGGGAGGCAGAAAAGAGGGGAGGCAAAGGAAGTATAGATGGGGGAAAAATGCTGAGCTGCATCATCAGAGAAGATGGATGTTTCCCAGGAGCAGGTGATTTACAGACTGGAACAGTGAACATTGGAGACATTGAAACATCTGATACGGCTGATTACTTTGCGTTGTCGGGCGGTTGAGGACTGTCCAGATCTGCTTGGCTATGAGACTGAATGACCCACACACCAGTTTTGACCTTCAGCCTAAATAGAAGAAAGACATTAGCATAAAGGTTTGGCACTGAATATATTTTTATTTAAAGAGTGCACTGAACCTTTGCACTGTGCATTTTTGCAGTATTAACTATTACTACCTGCACACTAACTAAAGAGAGCCATTCTGCTGCTATTTGCATTGATCACAAGAGCAGCCAGTTAACTGTCGATTTGTTTATCTGACAAATTGTTGAATTGAAAACTAATACAGGTAGTCCCCGAGATACGAACGGGTTCCGGACCTAAGGACCGTTCGTAGCTCGATTCTGCCGTAGGT
>JARVGV010000630.1:22069202-22082312 GCA_031762435.1 Hypsolebias longignatus | reverse complement strand
CACTCTGAAAGAGCAGGAGGGTGAGTGGAAACAGAGACAAGAAGAGAGCGGAATGTGACAGAGATCTTTAAAAGGTAGCAGAGAGGGAGTAAGGATGGGAAAACGGGATGAAAAGATTGAAAGACAAGAGAGAGATAAGACAGAGAGAGAGCAACTCAAGGACGAATGTGTCTCAAATTCTGCCTCCGCAGATAAATTCATGAGACCATATGTTCCTCCTCTGAATCAGTGAAAGGTTTTTAATGTCAAGCGGGGAGATGGGTATCGCACCGTGCAATGATTCACCCCTATCCGATGAAGGCAGAAAGCAGAGGCCTAGTAAATATCTATTCGAAACCTGTGCCACAAACACGCACACAAAAAAAACCTGTTAGGGTTGAAATGTAGAAGAATTCAATAATTCACCTGTATGTAAGTACCACTGCATGCCGGGAAATGCACACTTGACACACATAGAGCTAAGAGAAGACGGATAAGTCGTGGGAAAAGACAGCAATGCTGTGCATGAGTGCCACTGCACTTTCTCCAGCTCTCAGAGGCAGTGTGAAGTGAATCTGAGACTCTGTGGGTGTGATTGATGAGCTGTTCGTAAGTGAGATTTACCATTATGTGGAATGACTTTCTGCACTCACACAATGTGTGTGTGTGTGTTTAGCCAGTTGTGTGTTTTGTGTGAGAAGTGCACATGTATTTGCCATTTGGGGCTTTTAGATCTTCTGTTTTCACCAGTGTCTATTGCCCACTGCTGGCAGCAAGAAAAGCTGAGCGGTTGTGCAGTCCTGCTATTAGACCGCTAAGTGCAAAGCACACGTCTGAGGCAGGAAATTAAAAATAAAACAAAAACTTAAACGAGTTCCATTTCGAGCACGTTTTGGTCATTATTTAAAGATAAATTCTTAAAATAGTTCTTTGCCTCTTCCTTCTTTCTGAATCAAGTTATTAACATCCACAGTTTTATCTTCTGTTACAACCTAGTTCAGTGATCATCAGCTGGTGGCCCATGGGGGTGCGTCTGGCCCACAAGCTTATAATTAAAACAACCACAAGAGATGCAGCTGCAGACTTAAAACATGTGAGGCTGGTTAGCTCACTGGGATGTACGTTTAGGGCTAATGCAGGTAAAAAATGTAGACATTCATTGTCTCCAGCTAGGTTTGGACATCTTTACCATTGGTTCATAAAGTTGGGGTCAGGACCCCTCTGTGGGTCACAAAACACCAGGTTTGAGGTCCTGAAAGGATATCTAGAAATCAAATAATTAAAATAAATAAATAAATAAAAATAATGTTAGAAAATTTACACCACAATATTTTACAAATGACAACAAGCCACAAACATACCGTACGTTTATTTTTGGCTGCTTCCTTTTTCAGGGGTCACCACAGTGAGCGACCTCACATGAAAGATTTGGCTATTGGTTTTACACTGGATGCCCTTCGTGATGCAACCTGGGCTCTAACCCGCAACCTCAGGATTACAAGACAACGGCACTGATGTGAACACATTACTAAAAGATGTGCTTAGACTACTTGTGTTGTCAATATGTCCCTTTTTTGTTTTTACTTTCTGTCAGCAATGTTTGCTTGTTTCAACCAGCTGTATTTTAGGGCTGCAAGTTGTTGAAATTGTTGGCTTGTGTCAGAAGATAACTATAAAACTTTTACTGTTTATGTCATATTTAGTCTGATTTGAGTCTACATGTGTAAAAATAGGTGCTGACTTGTCACCCTGTGTAATGAAAGTTCAGCGGCAGAAGGTCTCTCTTGTAAATGAGTCCTCAAGGCTTAATGGGATTAACCTGTCTAAATAAAAAATGAATGAATAACTCAGAGAAAACCATGAAAACTGCAACAGTGCTAGCTGATTGGACAGCACAGTGGATTAGCATGGTTCCTTACAGCAAGAAAGTCCTGGGTTCCATCCCTAGTTTGGACCTGGGGTCTTTCTGTGTGGAGTTTGCATGTTCTCCTCGTGTTTGTGTGGGTGTACTTTGTTTTTTTCCCACTAGAGTTCAAAACATGCACGTTAGGTTGCCTTCAGACCCCCTATGAAAGAGATCTGTGATCTCCATGGAGATTTGCCTGGTCAAATAGAGGTTAATAAATAAATTAAACATTCAAATAAGTAGTCTAAAACTAACAATTTAGCAATAAACGAGCTGAGCAGAGATAATCAGTGTTATCAGTTTTTGTTGTAAAGT
The DNA here is from genome assembly GCA_031762435.1 of Hypsolebias longignatus. NCBI lineage: Eukaryota > Metazoa > Chordata > Actinopteri > Cyprinodontiformes > Rivulidae > Hypsolebias > Hypsolebias longignatus. Next base: position 22,080,112 of record JARVGV010000630.1, on the reverse strand, counting down.
TAGTTTTCTGTAAATTTGTTGAACGTAAAATTGGTTCTGTAGCTTAAAATAAAGCACGTTTAGTGGTTTTATTCAGGCAGTGAAGTTGCTGGACTCAAAACTCTCGTGTTACATCTTTTTTTGTTGAATTTAACATAATCTTAATTAACATTTACCATAATTTCTCATCTTTTACTCACCATTGACAGCCTACATACAGCGCTGTACAACAAAAGGCGAAAAACATTCTATACAAAAAAAGTCAACTAAAAAAATAATTATGTAACACTTAGAAAAAATATAAAAGGGCGGCAAATGCCTCACATTTATGCCTGCATGTTTGCTTGGTCTTAACTGAATTTCTGTTCATGACCACTGATTAAAAAGGTGCTTTTAAACTCCACTAGAAACAATTTTAAACAAGCATCAAACACCATGTATTCTAACAATGAACATGCAAGTCAACTTATTAGTTTTTTTTTGTTTATAATAAAACTTTAAACCAGTTTATGATGCACCTTTAAGAGAAACCTGGGTTTGTAATAAGTGATGTATATCCAGGCAAGACACAATCTGCTCTCCACACGTGTTTCCATTTAGAAGAGGTAAGCCAGCTTAACTCTGATTTCTCCCCAAGAAGATGGACTTTATTTACGGCCTCCTGTCCATTTGAAATGACGTAAAGTTGTAATACAGATGGGCTTGAAAAGATGCCAGAATATATTCAAACCAGCACATCTACCACAGCTGGAAAAAACAAAAAGATCTTAGCTTTGATGATCGTTTGGTCTCACTTCAACTTTGTGTTGCTCCGAGCAACCAGCAGTGATCGCTTTATAACCAACACAGTTCTGTTTGTTATGAGCTGTCAGCTGTAAAAACAAGCTCATAAAGCAATTTTTACACATTTAAGAAACAAAATGCTATTTGATTACAGCTCTTAGATTAAGCTCTGTTTTTATAAACAAGTAAACAAACTCTTGTATGTAGTGATGACTGACTGAAATAAGAATTATTTTCTATGCTTCAATACAAATAAGATATAATAATAAACTTAGGTGGGCTCATTTTATTTGTGTAAATAAGGAATTTCATAAATCTCTACTATATTGGTGGTGGTGGTGAAGGCTGCACAGAAGACTGTTGGAGTCAGCCTCCCCAACATCACAGACATCTACACCTCCAGATGCAGGAAGAGAGCCACCTGCATCATGAAGGACCCCACTCACCCAGCACACACTTTTTGCCCTGCTCCCCTCAGGCAGGAGGTTGCAAAGCATTAAGTGTAGAACCACTAGACTGAGGAACAGCTTCTACCCTGAAGCTGTTACTCACATATCCCTAATCAGGAAAATCACTAAGAAAAAAAAAAAAAATCACTGTAATGCCATTTTAATTGGTGATATGTGACTTATCTGTGTTGCTGATTATACATGCTGCTATTCATTCATACCCATCTGCTGACCACAGACTCATGTTCAGGCTGCTGTTGTTACGCCATATTGTTTTGCTTTATTAGTGTTTAGCGTATATCTTAGTGTATATCTTAGATCCTTGTATACAGTTTATTTTTACACTACAAATTTTTGCTCCACCCCGTGTACCATATGTGATGCGAATGGCAATAAACTTGACTTGAACTTGAATTTTGTCTGATTTGGTAAGATGCCAATGTATTGTTTGCCTATATAATTTTTATTGAATTGTTATGATTTCTGAATCTTACTTGGAAATTTTTGCATTTTTTGTTTTAAACGTTCAACATCAAGTATGCTTCTTCTTCCTCATCCTCCTCTCTCTATTATTATTATAGTGAAGGCTATTTCACATCACGTTTTTTAATTGAAACAGTGTGGTTAATCAGAGGTGGCAGGAGGGTTAATAGTCAACAAATACATGTGCATCTAAAAAAAATAGAATACAGTATTGTGAAAAAGTTAAAAAATAAATAAAAAAAAAGTCATTTCAGAAAGTGAAACTTGTGTATTACATAGATTCTGACAAAGACATACTGACAAAGGTACCAAAACCTAGATGTGGAATATTGTAACGTTCTGAGACAATGAAGTTTGTTTTTTCATTATTTGCACAAAATAATTATCAAAATAACAAAAAAAATAAATAAAATAACGGCTTGAAATATTTCACCCTATGTGTAATGAATCAAAAATAATGTTTCACTATCTGAAATGATTGACAAAAAATATTGAACTTTTCCACAATATTTTTTAACAAACCTGTTTTTGTAATTATAACAGGCTCTAACTGCTCTGCCAATTTGTGCTAATATTTCTGTGTCCCACTAATGCCATTTGATTTATTTCCTATTTGATTTGCTCCATTTTCTTTTTATTATAGTTAATTTTATTCAAATTCATTCTATTTTGTTTTATTTCCCATCGTTTTAGAAAATTGTATCCAGTCTAAGTGGCTAACTGTGACCTACCCCACCCCCCTGTCCACGCTCGGGTGCTTCCATATTGCCTGTACATGAGGAGCACCACTGCACAACGCTCCATTGGTTTAACACGAGGAAGGAGCTGCCAAATTGCAGAGCAATCAATTGGTTTTTAATGTTTTGAGTGCCCCCCTCAAGCATTTAAAGCTAGGATGCTTGGCTAATTTGATGTGATTCACTGAGCTGCTGGCACACTGCGTGTGTAAAGGGTGGTCTGCTGTGTATGTAGCTGGTAGTCAATATGAACGTGGGTCATAAAGGCGGACAGATTGGGAGCTATGATCCACTGACGGCTGTGACAGCTGGGGTTAGTGCCGAGCAGCCGTTTGCTAACAGAAAGAACCACTGGAAGACAACGGGGACAGGACCATAGGGAAAGATAGGACCACATGGCTACTGTTGGCATGAGCAACTGATGCGATGCAGACCACAGTACAATGTGGCTACTGGTTATTCGTTGGTGCCAAGCGCTCCGAGAGGCCCAGAGACAGAGGGCCGGAAGATGGATGACCATCAGGCGTCGCACAAGCTCGACGGGAATACCCAATATGGAGCACACATATGGTAAAACAAAACACACAATGCGTGAGGACAAACAAACAGTAGAGTGTGAAAATGTGTAAGTAATAGAAAATACACAGCAACACATCTAAAACAATCAGGAAAATAAAGAAAATGTACATTTGAACACGTCTGTCAGTGAAATAAGATTATGACCATTACATTGACAAGAACAATAAATGTTGCTGCACTGATGGAGATCTCTGTTTGTCGTGACGCTACAAGTGCATCGACTCAGCAGCTACAGCACCAAAGTGTCAGCAGGTAAAGAAGAAAACCTGACAAAAAAGGTTAGAGCAACAAAACAGCAGGAATTTGCTAAAAAAAAAAAAAACACACACACCCTGAGCTTCTGAGAGGAGCTCCAACAGGCTGCAGTGTGTGTGTGTGTGTGGTGGCCTGCTGCGACCAGATTACATGTTCACTGTCCCACAGCGGGGGGGAAGCGAGGTTGGTAGGACGAAGTGGTAAATGGCCCTAGCGGGGAGCCGTACGGCTGGATGAGCGCTCCTCTGGTGAGGCAGAGCTGGACTATCAGTTGTGAAGTCCGGTGTTTACCCGTTTGTTCTGCTGCAAAATATCCCACAAACTGACAACAACGCTGCTGACATTCATGCTGCAGGCAAGATGAATGTGTCATTTAAAGCTTCGTCAGTAACAGCTAAGAATTAATGAGAAGTTATTTTTATGGGCCTTGTTGCATCTTCACTAAATGACAGTTAGGCTTTTTGGATAAAGATGGCATCTCAATAAAGTGACTGAGAAAATGAGCAAATATTTGCATAAAGGAAGTGAATTTGATGCAGTCCTGTTGAACTAAAGCATTGAGCAGTGAGCGGTCAGAATTTGAAAATCACGGCTTGTAAAACTGTATTCTTGGACGTCATTTAAAGGGCCACTACATACCCACCTCAGCTGTTTTGTACCCAGCTTGGTAGCCACACCCTGATTCATGATTCAATCTACTGGAGAAATCTTTTGCAACAAAGATCGGCAGATTTGAAAGAGTTTTAACCAGCTTGTTTATCTTCATAATGTTTTTTAGACTTATGTATTTGCCTTAGATGTTTTAGGGAGAAGAGCTCTCTTGCAGGTGTCAAATTACAGCTCAGGCTCTCTTGAGACAAGATGAAACGGCCATGTAGCATGTTCAACTGTAGCAGGGCTGGAGACACCTGTGACAACTTAAGTGACCATTTCAAGAGTAAAGATATGTGACCGTTAACTGGAGTGACATGTTTAAGCGCTTTCTGCAACTCCTAAGAGGAGGGTGAGGGCCTGCAACAGTCAAAAGACATTCTGGAGACATTCGGAAGACGGTTGGGAGACATTCGGGAGACATTTAGTAGATGTTCAAGAGACATTCAGAAGACATTTAATAGACTTTCAAGAGACATTTGGGAGCTATTCGGAAGACATTCAGTAGATGTTCAAAAGACATTCAGGAGACATTGGGAAGAAATTTAGTAGACGTTCCAGAGAGAGACATTTAGTAGACATTCAAGAGACATTTAACAGATGTTCAAGATACATTTGGGAGCTATTCAGAAGATACAGTATTCTGTAGACATTCAGGAGACATTTGGAAGACACAGTCAAGAGACATTCGGGAGACATTTGGTAGATGTTCAAGAGACATTTGGGAGACATTTAGTAGATGTTAAAGAAACATTTAATATGTTCAAGACAAATTTACGAGACATTTATTAGACATTCAGTAGCCGTTCAAGAGACATTCAGAAGACATTAGGAAAACATTTAGTAGATGTTCAAGAGACATTTGGAAGACATTTAGTAGACGTTCAAAAGGCATTTGGGAGCCATTTGGAAGACATTCGGAAGACATTCAGTAGCCGTTCAAGAGAATTCAGGAGACATTAAGAAGACATTCAGTAGCTGTTCAAGAGACATTCAGGAGACTTTAGGAAGACATTTAGTAGACATTCAAGAGACTTTCTGGAGACATTTGGTAGACATTTAGAAGATGTTCAAGAGACATTTGGGATAAATCCGTAAGATGGCTGGGAGACATTCAGGAGACATCAGGAGACATAGTCAAGAGACATTCGGGAGACATTTAGTAGATGGTCAAGAGACATTAAGGAGACATTGATTTGGGAGACATCTAGAAGATGGTCAATAGACATTCAGGAGACATTGGGAGACATCCGGAAGACATGTTCAATAGACAGACTCTTTTATGAATGTATACCAACTTGTTGCAGTCCAGTGAGACATCACCTTAAACTCCTGAATGAGACTAAAATGGATATTAATTTAAAAATACCATGTCCTAATGTTGCTTTTATTTGTGTTATATACATTAGATCAAGCTGATAGATTGATTTTATTGCTTTATCATATACGTAAATAGCTGTTTCACACTGTACGACAAAACTTTTTAATTAATAAGTCGTTCTACCAACGAGGGTCATCCAGATGCTTATCCACTTCTTGTTAGTCCAGACTTAAGTTAAAGCGTATAATAAATTAATAATCACTAACGGTAACTTTAGCAAAATAAATAAATAAATAAAATGGTGATTAATTATTTCCACAGAAAATTATTTTTTGTATCAACAGAGTTACACCATGGAGCAATTTTTTGTGTGTTTTGTAATACCTGAGCACTTCAACACTCTACGGCTTTCCAAATGGCTCTCCAATAAATTATTGCTTATTAGCACTATTCACAGTGGCTGTGATAAAGTGACCTCTTTTAATAGATGTAAAGAATTAAATATATTACCCTCTGTCTGGCGTTTATTGTTTTTCTGTGAATAAATTGAAAACAGCAAAGAATAAAACACAACAAATGTGCTTTAGAGGCAACAAAAAGCCTCAAGCAAACGTTAAAACCTCTTTTGAAATATTTCTAAAGCTCAAAACAACTAAACAGAAACATTTATAATGCGAGGATCTATTAAAATGCACAACTTTGAAGCAATTTACATAACTACTAATGTGCTTCATTTTAATAACATTAGAGAGACAAATTGAGAGGCGAAACATTTTGAATTGCTCTTGTAGCTCAGAGGTGGCTCATGGCGTGTGGGGTTAATAGGCTGAAATGTACCAGGAGAGTTAAAAACATCCTTTTAAACAAAACAAGCAAAGTGAAAGAAAAATCTCCAATTAAATTAAACCAAAAACTTCCTACTGTTGTGATACATGCAACCAATAAATGACAGCATTTATATAAAAATAAACCTTAAAGTCCATCCTTTATAAAACGCAAAGAAAGGGCTTTATTTATGTCAACCAAACAGATTTCTGTGAAAGAACAAAAAAGACTTAATATGAGGCTTTTTCAACATGTATTAAAGCTGCAAATAGAAATCTTTATAAGAGATTATTGATGAGATTCACCAGAAGGTAGCTGAAGCTGCTTGGCACATATTTTTATTTTATTTTTTTTATTTTTAGGAAGTTCCAATTTTAATACGCAAACTCAAAATTTCACTGAACAGCAGTTTTTCTTTCCCCCACTATGGGAGAGTGCTGTTTGTGGGACTCAGTTTGTTGGTGGCTCCTCATATTGAAGAAGTCTTTTGGATGAAGGATTAAACATCACAGAAAAAAAAAAAAAGAAACGGTCCAGACGACCTGACTGAACATTGTCCAAACAGCAGGACTCACAAGAGAATCTCTAAACCAACAGAACTACACACTAAGGCCAATAATAATAATAATTTATGACGTTTAGAAATATGAAGCAAAGACAAAGTGCTGATGATGAACGAACAGTAAATAATCATCAGGATTTCTTTACTTTTTCATCAGGTAAGCAGTTACAGAAGGCTTTTTACCTTTCAGTAGGGATGCACAATATTGGATTTTTGGCCGATATGTTAAAACTTATTTGGCCAATTACTGATACCAATATTTTTAATATACTTTCCTTTGTCAGAACATAGCCTCTTATTTAGGCTTTTTTTGCTAAAAATTGTGTAACAGCTGTAAGAGCTGCTGACATATTCAGTATCAGCCATATGATATGCACAGCACTGTAACTTATATTAAATGAAAAGTGTTAAATGTTATTTATTAGCATTAGTCACCTGTGGTGCTGTCTCACTTGTGGAGGCTTGTCCCAGGTTTCTAGCTGCAGTATGGATCCTCTGCACTCCTGTGCATGAAGGACAGTCTTTTTAAGTTCAAAGTTTTTGTCTATCCATTGTGCCATAAGACTAATCATGCTAACGGGGCTAACACTTGACGTCCAGATGTCTGTGGTAAAACTCACAGTGCTATCAGCTATTAGTTTCTCAATGACGTCAGAAATGACGCCTTGTAATTCGGGTAAAGCTACGTGGCAAAAATATCTCCAATTGGGGACGATGTAGCGAGACTCAACGTAGCCCAAAAATCTTTGAAATCCAACATCCTCAACAAAAAAAAAAAAAAAAAAATCAACGTCCGCACCGCCGACATTTTGACCTCTTCCTCTCTGCCGTGATCAGATCAGGTAGGCGCTCGTGACGTCTTCATGTTGTGCTGGCGCTGCAGGCATCCTTGTCACTGGGTTGTCATACAAAACCAGCATCTTTTATATTTGTGAGTTATTTTGATGGAATGGCCGATGTCCAATATTGAATGTTAACACTAATATCAGCCGATACCATGCTGATAATATCGTGCATCCCTACTTACAGTGCCTCTAGGTTATTATTACGACTGCATTTTCATTAAGATGAATCTGTTTAATATTTTATTTCTTGTATCTGAAAGGGTAACTCTGAAGATCTACAGTCTGTTTACTGTTCTGGTTCCACATGAGTCCCTTTATGAAACTTGCAACTTTAAAACAATTAAAGAGTCCGCCTCGTTAAGGTTGTATATCTCTGGTTTGAGATCGGTGACGACGAGTTGGTGAACGGTATTCTTGAGATCTCCAGAATGCTTTGACCTTCAGGAGTGTTCTTAATTTCCCTGAGTCTCAGAGGATTGCAGTCTTGTTGCTTGAATTTTTAACACTATGTTGTATGGTCTGGAGACAGAGACATGGACAAAAAGACAGGAGAAAGAACTGGGAGTAGCAGAAATGAAGATGTTGAGGTTCTCCTTAGGAGTGACAAGGATGAAAACGATTAAGAACGAGATCATCAGAGGTACAGCACAGGTTGAAAAACTGGGGGATAAAGTTATAGACCAGACTGAGATGGTTTGGACATGTCCAGAGGAGGGACAGTGGGTGTACTGGTAGAAGGATGTTAAAAATGCAGCTGCCAGGAAAAAGACAAAAGAGGAAATAAATGGATGCAGTTAGAGAGGACATGGAGGTAGATGGAGTGAGATAGAGGAGGATGACTCGCTGTGGTGACACCTGAAGAGGGAAAAGCCAAAAGAAGAAGAAGAGTACAGTTGCTTTAATAATAAACATGAGGACGGCTGCCAAGGTGGGTACAAAATAGACTGAGGTGGGTACGATGTTGGCAAAAGTGCGCAGTGAAACAATGTGCACAACCACACAGAGTTTTTGCAAGCTGTGCACAGACAATAAGCTGGGATTTTCAAAATTGTCTGCAGTAAACATGGCTGTATGTGTCGCTGGTCACAGAGTTCAGTGAGACAAAAACTGAAAATTTGCCCATTTTTCTCCCCAAATATTGCGTCAAGTTTGGGTCAATGTCAATTTATTTATATAGCACATAAAAACAACAGAAGCTGACCAAAGTGCTTTACAGTTAAGACAGATAAAAATAAAAGATTAAAATGCATCTAGTGCCACTGAAACATAATAAAGTTAACAATAACTAGAGAAATTGCATTTCCTGCGAAAATGCACGTGTGAATGCTTTAGAGCCGCTCCGGCCTTATTGTGGCGACCGCAGGAAGTCCAGCTAGTCAGCCCAGTCGCACGCTTGTCCTCAATGAGCTGAACATTTTGACATATGACTTGTTGAAATAGCGCAAAAACTGTAGGAGGAGTAGGCTGCCAAAAAAACGTACGGAATCAGGATAGTAACATAAAGAAGAAGTTTAATAAATATAAACAGAATCACTATAGTGTGAATGCCTATTTCATAGGCATTCACACAATAAAGTTAATACAACACACAACAACAATAAAACCAGCTCAAAATTTGTTCTCAGACTCTGCGAGGATCAAATGCCAAGGAAAACAGATGAGTCTTGAGCAAAGATTTAAAAGTCTCAACAGTCCGAGCGGTCTTAAAATTCTCTTTTATTCACTTCTTATATTTGAGGTGCTTGAGTGCAGGTCCAAAGTTTTAAATGGGCACATTTTGTCGTCTCTGCTGTGAACTTTTACTCAGATGAAATAACTGATGATTCCAAGTCAGCAGCCATTTTTCCCCCCTTCCTTTCTGTAAATTTGGACGACAGACTCTGCAGAAGCTGGCTGCGTTCACAAAGCAGATGGTGTGTGATATGGACTTAGTTGGGTTTGCAGCTCAGAATCTGAGACTCTGCTTTGGCAGGGAACATTTTAACACAACCTGCAAATCACGTGTCCACACAAACATATTTGTCAAAGTGGCCGATACAGAAATGTTCCAATGTGTGTTTGTTTTCTCGTTTGGATATTTTTTTAGATATTCACTGACCTTGTTGTGTGTATGTTTGTGTGTGAGAGGACTTAAAGAGCCAGTCTCTCCAGGGTCAGGCTTTATGAGGCTATGATTAGATCCTGCCTCAATTTTGTGGTGAAATATGAAGCAGGCGTTCTTTCTCTCTGCATGTAGCATGCATAAATGTGCCCGCATTTGTGTACATTCACACAGAACGTATTCATTCATGCACAGCAAAAGGAGCTTATTGTAAATAAACTACGGTAGTTAACTCCTTGATGTTAGCTGTACACAACCCTGCACAAACATCCTCTGCTCTCCGACTTCTTTTATTCGTATCTCCTTCTCTCGCGCACACAAACACACAGTCACATCTACACCTGTCTCTCCGAACTCCATTCCCGTCCCGCACACGGTGGGGATAAAAATAGAAAAACTGCTCGAGGCTTGGGGGGTGGGGTTGCGATACACATCACAAACCCCATCAGGAGAGGAGAGATAGAAGCAGAGGAGGAAGAGATAGTGAGAGCACAAAGAGAGAGGGAGAAGAAACTGGGATCTGTTTTAAATGGAAAATGCAGCAGTAAGCAGTGAAGGGGAATAGTAAACAGTGCTGCTGACCACATAAATATGCTAAATTAGCCTACAAAGTTGCCCTAGTGGATAATTGCTCATCATAGCTTTCCCCCACAGGGAGGTTGTCTGGCAGGCTTCTTATATTCCACATGGAAACACACAGAACATACACAACGGGCTAAGTGGATCTGATAAGCGTCAACAACACATGCAGCATGATGGATAGATGCAAAGATAGTGCACTGTCTACTAACATTACTGACCTACTAAAAGGCTAAACTACTTTATAAAAAACAATTACATTCAGTCTTTATTTCTATATCTTTCGGTGTTCTTAAAAACCAAAAACAAAGTGATGTAAGAGCTGAACAAGAAGCAGCAACAGCATCACCACTGAGCTGCAGGTCCATCCTGCATGCATAAAAAGTACAGCCTTCTCAGTCAGGGACATACATAAATTCACTTGTCCTCGTCCAAAGGGGACACAAGCTCAATAACCAGAGAATCAAACAGCTCGTGTCATGTTTACAGCTGTAACCATGACACTACACTATTTACATTTATTGGCTCCAGAGCACCTGCGTCAAATCATTATCAAACCTACAAACTGTTATTATTTTTTTTATCGATCTCCTGCCAGATCACTTATTGTTAACAGTGTGTCTTGTGGCACTTCTGCCTTTTAAATAATTTATAAGTATTCAGCATGTCGTGAGGAATACAAGGGGTGAATGTGTGTGTGTGTGTGTGTGTGTGTGTGTGTGTGTGTGTGTGTGTGTGTGTGTGTGTGTGTGTGTGTGTGT
>JARVGV010000630.1:22015580-22037575 GCA_031762435.1 Hypsolebias longignatus | reverse complement strand
GGAGGCGTCCGTAAGTCCGAAATGCCGTAAGTCGGGGGGGCTGTAACTTGAGGACTATCTGTATTGCATTTTTTTATATTAAAAATTTGTTTTGACTGAAAAAAAATGCATAAGCATGGAGAGGCTCTAAAAAAATGAGGTGCCTGCTAACTAGATTTCCCATATAGGGGCTTCCAGTAACAATGTAATGGACAAGAAAGAAAAATAAAATTACAGCACAATAAATGAATTATCAATATGGAGCCCTCAATACTGTATCTGGACGAGGATCAATACGCCACAGCCAGGCTGCAGTGTGGACCCAAGGCTGAGGGTGGACCTATAGTCGAGGGAGCAACCAGATCGATAATGTCACTGAGCGTGATTGACGATCAATTCTGCCAGTGACGTTGATTTATGGGTAATGCAAGCGGGGCACGCGACAAATAAGGGAGGGGGGGAGGCATGGAGGTGGGTGGCATCTGAGGGAGAGCCCGTATCGTCCCCTTTACTGTAAGTGATTGGGGATCAATGAAGAGTGGCACTGGGGCTGATTAGGGATCAGAGAAGTCTGAGGCGAAAGCAAGGCGACTGTGTGAGAAGATCTGGTGGGCTGCGTGGAGAACAGCTCGTCTGAGCTGAGCCGGGCTGCAGAGACTGTAATTAAAGATGTGCTGAAAGGACCTTTCAAACAGGTGACAGAAGCTGCAGGTGCAGATCCCTGCGCTTGTTCACAAACGCACACATGCTAATTCATTGAATGGACTCAGTCTGCGTTGTTTCTGCAAATGTCTAATTTTTCAGTCGACATCTATGACCTTATTTTCTCACAGTATAGAAAAACCTTCAGTCGCTTGTCATTAGGCCTGCCACAATAATACATTTTGCTGGGTGATTAAATGTCTCAGGAATTATTGCGATAAACAATAATATTGTTTGAAATTTGACAATAATTAGTAATTGTCAAATTGAAGAAGTGTTGGCTACTTTTTGTGTGTAATACCTTTTTTGACCACTGGAGGGCAGTATAAGACCTTTTGAACTGAAGGATGGATGGTGAGGGAGCGAGCAGTGTGTCTCTAAGAAAAATGGAAGGGAGGCCTCTTGATGTGACATGGGCTGTCTTTCATTCCTATTTTTCGGTTCTCAAAATGGCAGACGCTCAGTGTGGTTTGAGCTCTTTAGCATAGCATTTTTCACACAAAATTTTTAATTAAAAAAACTGTGAACAAGTTTGCAGAGAAAAACAACTTTTTACACGAAGGCACGGATTTCAACTGTGAATTATGGAGCTTTGACAAGACAGATGTTTTTTGTTCCCCTGAGGTCGGCCTACTAGCTTAGCTCGTAGCCTAGCTTCTCAGCTTAGCTTCTCAGCTTAGCTTCTCAGTTTAGCTGCTTTTAGCGATCCAAAACCGTGATTTTTGGATCGTTAAAATGGATTTTAAAGAGAAAAGAGAAAGGGAGGGGTCAGTGAAGAACACCTGAGTTGAGCTTTTTGTCATCCAGTGTCTTCAGTAGAAAGAGACACGAAGAAACAATAAAGCCAATAAATGAAAATGAGGTTGATAATTTTAATCTATCATACAATTAATTGATTTATTGTTTATTGCGACAGGCCTGGTTATCATTACAACCAATGAGTGTGATTTCCAGATGAAGATCACCTGTAATATCAGCATATTTCACGAAAACTTGGGAAGAAAACTGCATTTTCTAATAACAGCAGCAAAACGAGCACTTCTGCTTCAGAACAACAGGAACACTCATTTGCAATTAAAAAAAAGCCTACTTTGCAGATAATGAATGCAAATGCTGTTGATAACAAAAAACAATTAAAGAGCTTATTTTGTTCTTTTAGTCTGTACAGTCTGTGGAGTCATCAAATATTTTAAACTGTTTGAAGCTATCTGAGAAGGGTTTCTAAGGTTTTAGGATTGAGATAGATGAAAAAAGCTTTGTCAGGAACAGCAGCCAGTAAGCTAAAAGCCAGCGTTGTGAACTAAAAAGCCAAAGGTCCAACGTTAGATGTCTGTTTCAGTCATTGTTGCTCTGTTTGAAACATCTGTAACCATCTGAACTCCAAACTATGAACCAGACATCCTCAGGGCTGGTAACTTATTCATTGTTTTGGGTGTTTTCAGGTCAACGGAACAGAACAGTTTTCATCTTTTTAAAACGGTTACTCAAAATGAAGTGACTTCTTTTAATCTCAGTAAATATATTAACACAAAAATGTATAGAATTAAGACAAATTTTCATAAACTGAAATAAACTTTTGTGCGGCAACAGGCAAGAGTTACTTCTAACACATTTTCCGAGTGCTAACTGATTACGCCGAGATCTGTTTTTAAAACTTTGCCATTAACTTTTGTAGTCGACCGTGTGTAATTATTAAAAAAAAATAAATAAATAAATAAATAAAAAAACTTGAACCACTGGACGAATTTTAATAAAGAAACTCGCAGGAACTTATCATTTTGTGTCTACAAGTCATTTATTTTTGGAGTCAATCCAATTTAAGATACATTAGTCACCAAAGCTAGCAAACACAAAAATTACTATAAGCCAGAAAATTCTACAGACAATCAACTTAAATCTGATGTGGTAGTTGCTGAGCATAATCCCCAACACATACTCCGAGCACATTTTTGCTTCAGACTGTGGCATTGACATATAAATCAATGCTGTTTTCTGCAAAATATGTCATGAACCCATTAAAATTTTGACCCAACTTGATAAAAGATCCCGACCACAACAAATGAGAAATGGCTCCAACTCAGTCAGTTTTACAAATACTATGCAAATTTTGATGTGGTTGTATCTGAGAGTTATCCTCACCTCAGTTCAACACATTCTCTGGGTGCCAACAAGGATTTTCAAGGATAACTCTCTCCCTTGGTAGAAAAAGACAATTTTAGTTTAAAACTCTGGCATGACAGCAGTGGACGATATGCATTATTTCAAGAACTACTAGACCTTGTTTAAATACAATGAGAGTAAAGAAAATATAAACATATATAGAAAAAGGTCATTACTTAAAATAATAAATTGCACAAGTAATCCATCTGCTTAAAGAACTTTAAATGCTTCAGCAGATCTGCTTTTCTCCCTCTGGGACAACCAAACAAGACCAATAACCAGAGAAAAGGTTGACCTGTGTAGAACACCTTTGAGGTCCTTGCCTAAACATCTTAGACGTGATGAAAGTCTTTGTTTTTTTCTCTAGCATTCGTTAATGGGCTGAAATCGATGTGGGAAGCTGTTTTTTCTTCACATGTCCTGACCCTTGGGGAAACAAAGGGAGGTTTTGTAGAAGGAGAGAGATATTGACAGCACGGACATCGCGGAGGTTCAAAAACAGCAGCGTGGTGAAGGTAAGTCCTTAACTGAACTGGAGGTTGACTAAAGCAGCACCAAGGACAGGCATGCAATGAAAAAAGATCCTAAGAGTGCTTGGATGTAAACGGTTTCTTGTGTTAAACTGAACCCTACCAGACCTGCAGAAACACATTTATCTGAACAATGTCGGGAATGCGGGGCAGTGCTGCACTGCTGCAGAGGCGGACACAATGCCATGCAGGGTCTCATCCGTCACCGGCAGCAATGAGCACTCCGACCGCCATGATGTGCAGCCTAATTGGGGGAGCTGATGAGGTCTGATGAGGCCAGTACTTATTGAATTCCCCGGTCTGTTATTTAGATAATGCTGGAGAGGCATGGCCACCCTCCCATCTTTCCCATTCCCATCCATTCACTGTCCCAGCAGGGGGCTGCTGGCTAATCTGCTTCTGTTTATAATGGCTGTACGAACAGAGAAAATTTGGACACAAATCTAACACTTCCCACATTTGATATAACCTCATAATGGGTCTGCTGGACAAGTTAACAAGATTCTCAACACCACTCTTACTTTCCAGCCCCTCTCTGTCTATCTCTCTCTCTCTCTCGTTTCTATTTCTCTGTTTTTCCAAAAGCAATTACCAAACCTCAAATAAGTGGCTCTTTAGTACCCACTGGTTTACAACATCTGTGTGTGTGTGTGTGTGTGTGTGTGAACAAAAGACAGAAGAAAGAAAAAAACAAGAAAAGGGGTAGAGGCATAGTGATTAGAAGCACAAACAGCAGATAGAAACAAGAAGTTGCAGAACAGATGGCTGAATGGCAGGACAACAAACTTTGGAGAAGGAGACAGTGAAGTGACAGAGGGATGCTGAGTGCACTTCTCAGTATGAGACAGGGCATCAAACTGTATTAGAATTGATGAAAAACACTGATTTTAACGCCTTTGCGGCATCATACTGCAGATGCTTTAAGTCCTTTTTCTGAATTTCTTTTAATGGAAAAATGTATTTTGTTGAATGTATGCACATCACGTGGGAAAGGTACGTTTAGAAAAGCTGAAAAGTTTTTAAATGGTCTCAAAACACAAAAGCGGCACTAACTATTATGTAAAAGTGTCTTGTCCTTTCTAATAGATCCATTACATATTAATAACCCTCTTTCAGTCTGTTTTACCACAAACATGTCCACCGTGCACAGAAAAGGCGTAAAAACTTGTCAACTAGAAAAAAACAAAAGGCCATTTTTAAAAGGGTCAGTTGTTTTAGCCTTATAGATTAGGGACCACGCTGGCGAGGGGAGTGGGGCAGGGGGTGTTAGGACCGAAACATTTAAAAAGGTACAACCTGCAGTTCAGCAGGGGCACAGCAAATCAATATTAGCTTGACTTAGAAATCAGCTGTATAATCCTTGATCTCCAAGGCCAACCGCTTCGCTGTGCGAAAATGAATTTACTCTGACTGCCTTCCCGCCCTCACACCCCCCTGGTGTGCAGCGCTCACTGCTTGCAACTTAAATAAGACATCTTAGAAAATTGATCTGGATGCATCTGTGCCAAGAATGTATCTACGACTAAAAAACAGCAAATGGTATTTCAAACCGATTCATAAATCTGTGCTGCTAAATGGGATAGCTTAGTGATATTATCGTGTATCAGAAAGAATGTAGCAGAAAATAAGTCATTATGTCAAAACCTTTATAAATGCTAAAGGCTGGTAAAGGTCACATGATGAAAAATACTACTATAGACTTTAAACAGTGGCTATGATTTACAGCGACGTAAAGAAAATAAATCGTCTTTGTTCATTTTTCCTGCAAGCAATAATGCTTTTCATGGTATAAGACGTTTTCATTGATGAATGACTCAAGTGGAACAGAACGGAGTGGCATTTCTTCATTTTCTTTTACATACTTTGTCAATTTTAAAGGTCTGTGGCATTTTATTCACTGCGAGTTATTTGAAGTTCTCAGTGCATATCTCAGTTTCCCTAACCGTTGTGTCCTCCTTGGACGTTTTTGTACTTTTTTTTTCAACTTTTAGTTTGATTTGGTGATAAATTTGGCTCCATTACATGTTGCGTGGCTTGAATGTCTGGAGGAAGTTGTATTTTTAGTAAATTTTTTAAAATTCAATGTCTACTTTTAAATGTCTTATATTCTTATGATACATTTTGCACCCTCTGAATACCTTCATAACAAAATGTACATGCCTCCCCACCCCCACCCCCCCCAAAAAAAACCCAGTAAATCACCCTAGATGGGGTAGAGGCAGGGCAGCCAACTCAGGACCTGAAAGTCCAAGGTTCAATCCCCGGTCATTGCACATCTCGTGGTGTCTCTGAGCAGGATACCCTATCCCCAATTGCTCCCTGGGTGCTTTCAATAGCTGCACATTGCTCCACCTGGGGGTGGATGGGTTAAATGCAGAGAGCCACTTTCGCCATTGTATGGGAACATACAATTATGACAGCACATAACACATTATTATTATTATTATTATTATTATTATTGTTATAAACATTTATTTTCAGATTTTTTTTTATTTCTTCTTACCTTTTTAGACTCACTCAAAACTACCAAACATTCAACTGTTTTAGGATTTTAACCCTTCAAATGCCAGTTCATTTTTTCTTATCAGTACCAAGGGCCTTGGAGGTGATTAGAGGCTTGAACATGTCAAAGATTAACAACAAAGTTTGTTTGATTGCATTAGTTTTTTTTATGTAGTACTCAGCTTTTTCATACAGTAATTCCAGAAGCTAACACTGAAACTTCAAGACCTGGGCTGCCTGAAGCACTGTGTGTCTAGATCAGGGACTTCCTCACCAACAGGCCTCAAGTAGGGAGAACTGAAGGCCAAACAATCATCTCTCGCCTATTACACAGGCACACCACAGGGCTGTGTGCTTAGCCCAGTTCTCTTTACTCACACATGACTGCACGCACGGCCATCCACCCCACAAACACAGTTGTGAAGTTTGCTGACAATAGCACTGTAGTGGTTCTCAAATCAAACAATGATGAGATTCAATACATAGAGGAGATCCAGGACAAGATGGTTTTCTAAGAATAGTGCCCTGAAGACCAAGGAGATCATCATGGACTATAGGAGGACAAGGAAGGCTGAACATGCACCTTTCCTCATATAAGAAGAGGTGGTATAGTGCATGGACAACATCAGGTTCCTGGGCATCTGAATCAGTTTCAATCTGACCTGGTCTCTGAACACCTGCCACCTGGTGAGGAAGACCCATCAGAGGCTTTTCTTCTGAAAGACGCTGAAACAAGCTGGACTCCCCTCTCAGCTGCTCACAAACTTTACAGAGACACAATAGAGAGAATCCTCTATCTCAGTGCAACAGTGATACAAGAGTTGCATCGCACAGGACCTGGCATGGGTGGAGAAAATGGCTCATTGGATTGTAGGAGGTACACCCCTACCAGATCTGGACTCCCTATATGAGATCCGGGAACAGAGGAAGGCCAGGCATATTACTGCAGACACCACCCACCCTGGAAATGGACCGTTTGTGTCTCAACCATCTAAGAAAAGGTAAAGAACATTAAAAACACACAGAAAAGCAGACTGAGACACAGCTTATTCCCCAAGGCAGTGAAATCTATCATCACCTCTGTACTCACTGCCCCACGTCATTTGTAAATTGACCATCGATCCCCTGCAGACATACACTCATACCTCCCATGAACATACTCACTCACTCATTCACACCTAAATGCTCTGTGCTGCACATTTTAACACCAACATCAACTCTACATCTAATTGCTGCAGAATGCCTTGCATTACTGCCACACAAGTAGCTGATAATTTGCCAAGCCTAGAAAATTCAGTAAATTAATTACTACCGGGTTTATCATTCTACATGTACCGGTATATATTTAGCCGTGAGCAAGCACCAAACAAAATTTTGTTGTGCTTAATGACAAAGATTCTTGTTTGACACTCACTCTGGACACCTTCGTGGCCAAACATGCATCACTGACTTCCATTAAAATCTTAATGATTTAAAGGTTCAAGGTTCTTTAGTGTCTTTTGCATCACATGTGGTACATGAGGTGGAACAAAATTGTGTACTTAAGGTTCCAGTTACACACAAAAATAACAAAAATATAAATTATAAAAAGGATCTAAGATCTACATTAAGACAGTACTTCCCAAAGTGGGGTACTCGTACCCCTGGGGGTACGTAAGAGGAGCGTAGGGGGTACGCGAAAAATTTTGGAAAAAAACTGTGAAAAGAGCCAGACTTCAGTCACATAAATAGACTGAGGTGCCTTCTCACATAACCAAATAATATACGTGCCATCTAGTGTTCAGCAAAATGATTGCACTGACAAAGTAGAGGGGTGTGACTCGCTAAAGAACACCTGTTCAGCCTTCGATCAAATTCTTATCGGGGCCGCGGAAACATCAGAAGCCATTGACGGATTTCTGGATGGGACTGCACAGAACAGTCTGTGCTGGCCAAACGCGCTGTAAAGACGTTGATGCCCTTTGCTGCAACACACGTGTGTGAAAGTGGAGTCTCAGTAATGACAAATATGACAACAAAATATGGAGCAAGACTTTGTATTGAGAACTATTCAAGACTAAGCCAAACATAAGAGTTGTGTGCATCCTTCCAAGCACACCCTTCTCATTAAAACTGTGGTGAGTTTAATTAAATACACAGGATGTTCAACTGTTAGTTAACACACCATAAATCTTTTGCAGTATATACATTCTGCACAGGCTAAATGTTTTGCTAATTCAGTGTGTTGTGCATTAATGCTGACATTTATTAATAAACACCATTTGGTGCAAAAAATTAACAGCTGTTTAAGATTTTATTTGATATATGCAGTGTTTACGAACACATTTTAAAAGGGAGGGTACTTGGCTAGAGGGCAGATGTCTGAAGGGGTACACAACTGAACAAAGTTTGGGAACCACTGCATTAAGATATACGATAAACGATAAGCTAAAAGACATCACTGCAATTACAGTTTAAATTCCTGCATTCTGTAAAGTCTGCGTTTCATATTTTTCATGTATTTTACCAAATTAATCAGTTTTCTCATTGTAGAAGACAAAGTTTCAGGACATGTAGCATCTTGCACAGTAGAGCCACACGACTAGGGAACCCCAATAGTATTGTTTTCTCTGAGACATGTACTTCATGTATCTTTGAAGAGCTGCTTGAGTAAAAAACACGGCCTTCTGCCTTTGCTGCACTCAAAACAACTGTTAGTGTCTAAATGTACTTGGCTGCTTTCACAGCCGTAGATAAACACCCAGCTTGGCTGAAGGGTCATTTCATTAGAGCAAAGAAGGAAAAAGACCAGGACCAAGAATGAAGAAGAATTTCAGTGCACAAGAGACTTTAGAAACGGTCATGCTGCTTTTATCTGGCAGCAAGCTGCAGGACACATCTGAAGAAGACGCAAGCTTCAACATGAAGTCTGACATGAAACGTTCGCTGGAGTCTTCCTCTTCTGCGAGTGCCTCTGACCCTTCCTCTGAAACTGGAAAGGTCAGGAGAAGGAAAACAAGAGAGAACAGGAGATAAATTATAATAACAATTTAAAAAAATGGTAATTAAAACCCTTAAACAGCATTTGAAAGGTTAGAATCCTGAAATTGTTTAAATGTTTGATCATTTTATTCAGGGCTGAAGTTGAAGATGGGATTCAAGCAAAACCCAAACACTGATAAATGATCTACCATAGTAAAGTCAGGTCCTCTGGACGGATTCTTCTTGAAAGATTTAATATTTTATCCAAAAGACTTTGTCAGTCAGAGGAGCTGCATTAAACTCAGTCTTATAAATAGCTACTTATACTGCAGCTATTTGTCTTTTGAATAAAAGATGAAACGTTTGAAGAAGAATCCATCCAGAGGACCTTGCTTCACCTTGTTAGATTTTTCTACCTGGATTATTGAACATGCATCAGAACATTGATGAATGAGATTCTTTTTTGCAGATTTTGTACGAGTTACATTTTTACCATGGTGTCTAGAGAGAGTACGTGGTACTAAATAAAAATGCTAATGCAATCAAATTAATTTTGTTTCTAATCTTGACAGATTGGTGTTTCAAAGTTACCGGTATTTAGCATAAAATCCATGATTTTTGTGATCACCTTCTCCAATTGCCTATGATGAGTTTTTACATTCAGGGTTTTATTTTAAGAAAATGTATGTTTTTTCTCCCCAGTATTGCACCTTTGCATCAAAAAATAGCCCCACCTAGATGTGGACTAGATTACCAGATTATTGACTGATGACACATGGAAGACTGAGACAAAAACTGAACAGCAGCTGTTCTAGTTTCTGCCGATGCTCTGTTAGTCACCAGCTTTGCAGCCATAAAGTGTTATATTCTCATTACACTTATTTAAAAAAAAAAAATAAAATAAAATAAAATATTCTGCTCCATTTTTTTCCAATGTTTGAGATTGTTTGTTTATCTTTGGTTTTGAATTAATTTACATTAAAACCCTTTCTTAGCATTTACATTAATAAATTACTGTCAGCATCATTTAAATACTTTTATTTTACTCGTCTTCAACTAGTCTTTAATAAGCATGCTGCAAAGAGAAAAACAGGAGAGACATGAGTCATGGAGACAATAAAAATAATGTTTTTATTTTTAATTTTTAAGTTTGGTTCGACATACATTTAAGGGGCCAAGATGGGGTAGAGGTGGGGCAGCCAACTCGGGACTCGAAAGTTCCAGGTTCAATCCCCAGCCATTCCCAGATGCCGTGGTGTCTCTAAGCAAGACACCCAATCCCTAATCACTACATAGCTTCCCACTGCTCCACCTGGGTGTATCCCAGGTGCAATGGGTTAAATGCAGAGAACTAATTTCATCATTGTACGGGAACACACAATGATGACAACACCGCACTTACTTACATTAACTGAGGCTCCAGAGAGCTTAAGGTTCTAATTTCTTTTTGGGCCTTTCTACAAAATTGTTCCACAATATGGCTGCAGAGATGAGCCCCTCTTTAACCTGTTTCTGGCAGTTTAGTCATTACTAAATGAGCCGGCCATGTCCCTCAATGATGCGAGGGTTCATAAATACAGCTGCATTACCATCAGAGGTGTGGAGTGTAACTAAATGGTGTTGATGTGGAGTGCTACATATAAATATGCACCAGACATCTCTCATTTTAAATCCCTCAGTTAGCTGGTTGGACACACCATCTGTCACCACATTTGCACGTGAGCTGCGATGCCAGTTCACCCTTCGTATCTACAGTTTCTACTCTGCCTCCACCTTCCTTGTTGGATCAGAAGCATAACAGCAGCTTGAATCAAGGCATTTAGGGCCAGGCTTAAAAATGTTGTGAAAGGGGATTGTCTTTCTTTTGTTTTTAGTTTTTGTTTGGTCTCTTGCAGGCCCGGCGTGTTTGCAGACTTGTACAAATGTAAGGAGAAAAAGGGGGTTCACTGTCACTCCCCAGAGTTAGTTGTTGCCCGAGGTATGAGTCATACTGTACATGTCCAATCGCTTCCCAAGGTGAGTTACTTGTTTACAACATTTTAGTGCGGGGCATAAAAAAAAGATAGAAATTCTAATCTTAGATGTAAATCCTGCTTTTAATTTCCCGATGTGAGCAGTGCCCGGATTTACAGCAGCTCTAGCATCTTTTTACCTACAAGGCTGTCAGTATCAGAACTGCGGCAGCACATCTGAAAAGTTTCTATCCTAGTTTTTATAACACGTAGTTTACCTGAAATTCCCAAACATCCATACATCTTTCTATCTAAACAGATATTATATTATATAAAGATAGTATATACTAGATACTATACAGTATTATACATTAGGAGTGTAAATCACCAGTTTTACCATGATACGATATTATATTGATTTGTTTGTATGACAGTACAAATTTCTCGATATCACAAAGTCTGTCACGACACGATTTTGATTCTATTCGATTCACAAGTCTGCGAACAATATATTGCAATATCAAATGTTCATCTTATTTACATATAAATAAATTTACAAAAACAATTCAAATATGATTTAATCATTTTATTTATGTTATTACAGGCACCAGGCATTTAAAAAAAAAACATATTTAATGAAACAGAAAAAGATGCTGCACTGAGAGTTTCTTTTTCTCATATCAGTGACATCAGCTGGAGACAAAATACAACTCGTCTGGATCGTCATAAGATCCACAGAGTAGAGATGGGACCAGTACAACGCACATTCTACTCGCATTCGACAGCAACTTATGTTGGAAGATGAACTCCTCCATCATTTCAGTTTTTGTTTCCCCTCTTGCTAAATTCTAAGATGCAGGACTTACAGATAGCTGATACATAACAATTCAATTCAATTAAAAAATACTTTATTAATCCCAAGTTAATTGTTATTGCTCATCTTGGTTTAATTAGAGTTGTTCTAGATGCTGATGGCTGTGGGCAGGAAGGATCTCTTGTAGCAGTCTGTCCCACAGCGCATCAAAGAAACTGACTGAAGATGTCGATCCATCCGCCTAGACTCAGCAGACCTCTCAGTCCTCTTGGGCAGAAGGACTGCCTGAATGCCAGGTAGAACTCCTTTCCCAGTGATGGTCATTCCTCCCAGCAGCCTGCTTAGCTCCTCATTGCCACGGACAAAATCACAGGTGCTGGAGGACGATCTTGGTCCTCCCACTTCATGTTGCATTTCTGGCCACCTCCAAGATCGCGGTGGTCAGGCACTTAAGCACCGCCTCCAGGTAGAAGGACATGCATCCACTACGCCTCCTTTTCAACTCATCTGGGATTTTGGGGCTGTAGTTGAAGTATTTTTGAGCTTTTGAGATGTTAATCAGCTGCTCCCAGTTGTAGAAAACCACCTTGTTGTTATGGCTACGCATCATCCTTCCAGCTGCACAGCATCCGATATCAGAGGAAATAAAAATCAGAAAAAGTAATTTACATCCAGAAAAATAAAATAAAATAAAATAAAGAGTAATTCAAGTTTTCAAAAGCAAAATCTCAGAATGAATGTAGGAGAGCTACTCCAACACTCCACCTTGAGCGGCGCAGTTCTAGAACTTTCTAGAACCGAGGTAGGAAAAAGAAAACAACAAAAAGCAGGGTCCTGATTTGACTGTATCCAACATGAAACAATTGTATTCAGTGTTGTAGTATCGCACAGTGCCTGTTAAGATGGCTTTAGTTTGAACTTTAAGTATTTCCAACTGTTTGGGATCATCTTAAACGTTTCCTCTACAAAGAAAGAAACTGTACTCCTGTAGCGTAACAAACAAAGACGTAAAAAGTGAGATTTGTAGGAAATGTCTATCTTTAGGTGCTTTTCTGCTGCTATCGTGGGCTTTTTCCCCTCGTGGCTGTGTGCATTGTTAGAGTGGCAGTTGTTGGACTCTCTGAGGCCTTTAAGCGTGCTGTTTTCCCCCTATTACTAGGGCCCGGTGGGGGGACAGACAGTTGTAGTGAGATGCGGTGTAGCACAGCAGGGGTGGTCCCCAGACACCACGGATTCATACTTTCCACCTGACGCACAGGATGGAGAGAACAGAGAGCTGGCAATTACCAGACTTCTCTCTATATATACTGCGATTGTGGCCAGCTCCGCTCCGCTGTGCTCCACTCTGAAGGCTGTCTCGGGGCCAGGCTGGAGGTAATGAAAGCAACACTCTCCTAATGGACTATTGATGTGTGTGTATTTGTGGATGTGTGTGGAAGACAGAGAAGGAACAAAGAAAGGATGAACAGACTAAGAAATCTTTCTTGTATATTCTTTCCTTCTCTGTTTTTGCAGAGGCAAAATGTGAGCGTCCATGTCTGTAAGCTACTTTAAACCATCTCTAAGGGAGCAGCAAAGAAAAGTGTGATCCAATAGCAATTATCTGCTGCAATGTACTGCCAGCAAACGGAAGACAGACCGAGACACTGTGTCTCAGACGTTAAGTCACTAAAACTATGCGTGTTTCTCATATAAATACTCCAACATATGAAAATAATGACACAAATAGCCTCAAGTGACAAACACTGGCAACTTCTACGCCCTCACAGTCAAGTTGGCCAATAAAGATTCACGTCCCGCTGACTGAAAACGCAAACTGTGTGCACATTTTTACACCTCTATGTGTGTGTGTGCGTGTGCTAACCTGCTGGCAGGCTATCTGATGAATGAATGGGCGTGTACTCCCGGAGGTCCGGTGGCACAACAGAAATAACTCCGCTGACCACAGTGACCTCTGCTTGTTCTCACAAAGCCTGCGTCCTGTTCTAATGGAGGCTCTCGCTCTATTTTGGGGGCATCAGCTCGATTTATCTCACTGCCCTCTGCGTCCTGAGCGGTGACAGTGACGTGGCAGGGTGTAACTGATGCCTGCGTTGTTCCCCTCCCCCTCTCCCTGCTTCCCTGACGCAAGCACATGCAGGACACAATAAGTCAAATCTTGGCAGTCAGACGAACTGGCTCCCCCGTGCTGTTTGTGTTCGTCAGTTTCGTAAATTAAAAACAAGCTAAAAATAAACAGAAAGCTGCAATTGATCACATTTGTATTTTTTTTTTTTTAGCCTGAAAGTCTGATGTCTCGTAATGAACGGTGCCAGAGATAAGAAAAGTTGTCCAGCCAACCCCAGAACGCGAGCCTGCTGAATTGCTTGCATACCACAGAGACCTCGGAGCATGATTATCCTCCTCAGCAAACTTAATCTTCATTCAGGAGGACGGGCAGGCTGGCCAGAAGGCTATGAGCTCAGTGACCTACTGTATCTGCTTAGAGGCTGAATATTATTCTTTGGATGAAAAAAAAAAATGCATCGCCTCAGGTTCAGCATTAGATTAAGTTGACTGATAGTGAAAACCTGTAATCTACGGATCTGAGACGATAACATGCACGTCCTGGGACTTTTATCTTGCAGGACTGGAGAGCCATGTTAGATATAACAAACATAAAACACTTATGTTGCAAATTCCCCAATCTTAAAGGATAAACAATAAAGTGATGCACCAAAAATGCTAGTGCTCTCTTGTACAACACACCACAATGAAAAAAACAACTTAGAAACCCTTCAGAGACAATTAATCGTAAAATATCTAGTTTCAATATTTTAATCTATCACATAGCCTTTTTGCTGTGTGATAATACAGCGTGCACTGATGTTTTTTCCTAAGTGCGCAACCTCCTAACCCTCCTGTGCACCATATTTCCTGATCACAAGCTCAGTATTGTCCTGAGAACGTTTCTTGGAGAGAACGACCTTTCCTCCACTGAATACTGCAGAATCCTGTTGAAAAGACTTCCAACAAAATCAGGATACAACCGGAGTCTGAATTTCCTCAGCTTATCCAAGATAGGAAGATTTATGAGCTGTTTAAAAGACTGTGCCTTGTTTTACTTTTAATTTTGGCTCGTTTCCTACGGTTGCATTTTACCTTTTTAATAGGATCAAGGAAATCCTCTCAGTTGAATGCAGCCGGGAAGACGGCACATCCAAAGTGTCGGGGAACATGATTGAGTGTTTCTGTTGTTTAACTTCTGATAAAACTGCTCAGTGCTTGATAACTTTGAACGTTTCCAACTCTAACAGAGCCGTATGACAGCCTAATAAAACAAAGTTTAAAACAGATGCACACAGATAGAATTAATACAAGATCAACATAATTATAGGACTAAAAAAAGTCTTTACTGCATGGAAAATTTTATTATTTTAACTCTTCTAATATGTATGTTTTATATTCACTGTTTGAATCACATTAGAGTTAGGGTGAAGGGTACTTATATAGACATTTATACACTGGTTTGTATAATATTATAATACATATAGACTTAGAGTTCTATTATTTTATATTATAATAGTAAGCAGTGAGTCATCACTGTGTTAGTGTGATTGTGCAGTGAGTTCAAATAGCCCCCTAAAGCACATCCTGTCACAAAATTAAACAAGTATTATAGGGTCTTTTGCATGTATCTGGGTGTCCAAAAACTTCTTTAAAAGTCCTCAGTTAATCCCAAATGCTGCTGCCAGAATCAACTGGAGTTAGTGGGAGAGATCATCTCTCCAGTTTTAGCTTCTCTCCATTGGCTCCCTGTCAAATTTAGAACTGAATTCAAAATCTTACTTCTAACCTACAAAGCCCTCAACAACCTAGCCCCATCTTATATTACAGATCTTATTGTCCCAGATTTTCCTAACAGAGCACTTCACAGACTGCTGGTTTACTTGCGGTTCCTAGAGTTTCCAAAAGCAGAATGGGAGGAAGATCTTTCAGTAAGCAGGCTCCTCTCTTGTGGAACCAACTTCCAGTTTCTGTCCATGAGGCTGACACATTGTCCAGTTTAAAGACTTTCCTTTTTCATAAATCCTATAGTTAGGGTTGGCTTGTTTTGCTGCCATATATTTAAGACCACTGGAGGACAAATTGACAATTTCGTAAAATAAATTGTTACAATTTAAGTTTTCATTTGAATTTATTTCTATCTTAACATGTGATTTTTGACCTGCCATTGTGTATCTGTTCCTCCTTCCAGCCAGTCAAAGTAGATGACCGCTTGTCCTGAGTCTGGTTCTGCTAAAGGTTTCTTCCTCGTGAGAGTTTTTCCTTCCCACTGTTGCCTTTGAGCTTGCTCAGGATGAGAGTCTGTGATGAAGTTAAACTCAAAGCAGTCTGCTCCTCAGATAAACAAAGTTAAATAAATAAATAAATAACTAAAAAATAAATAAAATAAATAACTTTTCTATACTGTATATGAATGTTTCTGTTCAGTGCCCTGAGATGACTTCTGTTGTGACTTGGCGCTATAGAAATAAACTGAATGTAGCAAACTGAGTGATAGACTGTCGTCACCATTTCAGGACTTTGCTTTTGCAAATCATAAGAAAATAAATCATAAAATTCACTGTAGCCAATTTGTTGGATTCAGAGACATATTTCAGACAAGTGCTGTGCATCAGCTCATTTTAAAAAATGAGACACCTCTTTAAAAAAAACTAGCCAAGAGAGAAACTTTTTTTTTTTTTAATTATTATTCAGAATATTTTTGACAAACCAAAGCTGCTTTCCAACCTTGTTGGTGCCTTGCTTTGATATGTAAAAAATATAAACCTGAAAAAACTAATTGTGTCGTAGCTGTCAGCAAATTCACGGTATAAAAGATGGAGAAACACATCAATGAACATATGTCAAATAAAGAAAAGAGGAAGATGTTTGTGATAAATAAAACCAGCCTCTGTGTTTTAATTTGCTCACAACAACGTTGTGTCTATAAATCTGAGTCTGGTAACAAAGATGAACAGAAGGGAGGTGTGTGTGTGCAGAAAGAGAGAGGGATGAAAGACAGAGGCAGCAGGGCAGATATAAGAGAGAGATGGATGGCAGAGAACATAAAAGCAAGGACAGCAAAAAGTCCAAGGAGAGGTGTGAGCGAGGTGGGAGGGTAAAAAAAAAAAGTTTGAAGGGGATCAACATGGTGAACAGCTGGGTGGGTGTCACAGGGGGTCAAGCTCAGGAAGCAGTCGCAGAGTCAAAGTCATCCTTTCATCTCGTCTGCTAGAGGTGCAGCAGCCTAAACTGTGCTCAGATTTAACCTTCCAAAAAGCACAGGTTGATCCAACTTTTATGCGTCTCTTTTGCACCACCCTCCTCTTTCTTCCCCTCACTGCCTCTTTTCCATCTGCTCCTTTTTCAACTTTCTCACTTATTCCTGTCACAACTCCTCCTCTTCTATGCTCTTGCATGGACGCTGTACTTTTCTCCATTACCCTCCTTTAGTGTGTATCTTTTTCCTCTCGGTAACTGTCCTTCAGTTTGTCTGTCTCTATATTAGATGTGGTTGAGCGGAGAGCAAAGTCAATTGTTCCTGCCTGAACCCCTCCAGGAGCCTGAGCTCTTCTTCAGCGCCTAAACAAACTGTGAAGCCAATCAAAGAGCTTATATTATTTATTGTGGAGAGGGACTGTATGTGAATACTTTCAATTTCAGACGGCTCCGCGGCTCCTCCTCGTTTCTGCAAACGGTGCTCTTGCGCCTGAATGATACAGCTCAGTGGCAAAGCAAACAAAGCGTAACAAATCCCGATTATTGTCTGTAGGCAAGATAAGGTTATAATGAGAAAGTGCATCGGCGGAAATTGATCCTTTTTCAGGAAGCTGTCTGATTTGCTTAGGATGCCAATAATAACTTCCTGTGTGTTCTGTCTCTAATGGGAGGGTGGGTGAAAGTCAGGGGCGGTGGGTGGAAGGTTCATGCTAAGAGGGCAGATTTCATTATGATGCAAAACTCTGATAAGCACATTTGAAATAGGTGTTTTCGACCTAATTATTATCTGTGGTGAGGCAAATTGAAAAGCTGTTTGAGTGGCAATGACACAAACTCAGTAATATGAGTTACTGATACGTAAAGCTTTTATTTTTTCCAGTCAAAATTACATAAAACATTAGCTGTAAACAAAATGTAGATACACTTTTAAACAGATGCATCATGGAGACTAAATGCGTATGTGCTCTTGCATCTAGGCAGCCATGTCTGAAAACAAATCTGACAGCCAAATTATCAAGCTACATGGCTGCACGTTGAATCTCCCTGCCACAGGGGAACAAAAAAGGACTGCCGACAGGCCAGTTATTAGCCAGGGGATTGTGGAAGGGGAGGGGAGACATTAACGTAGATTAGCCATGTATGACTGACAGTTTCAGAAGAGCTTTGTGTGATTTGGGACTAGCCTTAATTCAGTGTGGGGCGTTTTAATACCGTGGGCCGTGTCTGCTATTTTGGCAGCATTGCCTTGGTGAGGATGCCAGCAAGGAGGGAATCCATTTTATTTTCCTTTATTCTACATCAGCACCCTCAGGCAACAGCACCCACCCCAATCATCTGTGGAAAATGTTGGTGGCCAACACTTAGGGTTCAAGTCTGTCTTTTGGACTATTCAGACAGGGTGGTTCTAGTGCATTTAACACAGGGGTGTCAAACTCACAAAAAAGGGGCCAAAATTAAACCCTTTTTTCAAACTAAGGGCCAGTTTCAGAATCTACATTACCGGTAACTCAAGTTAGATATCCAACATCATTTCTTGGTTGCAGATTTCTCAACAGGAGTTTGATTGGTTGCATTTGGTGTTCTCAGTTGCACGTTCATCATAATCAAAGATTACTGAAAAAAATTGAAGTGATAAAAGTGTTTTATGTTTAAATAACATTTTTGGGGGCAAGAAATCATGTAAACGAGGGTCATATTTGGCCCCCGGGCCTCGAGTTAGACATATGTGATCTAACAGATCAGATAAATCCACCAGAAAACTGGAAATATATATTTTTTCCCCAAATTAAATTAATTTCACATAAAAAATTATAGTCTTTCATTGCGAGTCCAAAAAACTAAGTATAAAATTAAGAATCAGTGGAAATTTACAGACAATTAGGTGTGAACAGGAGGTACAAAGTTAAAAAGAACAATACTAGTTTGGGAGCAAAAAGAAGGCATGGATGCTAGAGCATATCATGTTTCTGTTTGGTTCCATCCTCCAGGACCAACGTGGCTCCTTCCTAAAGTAGTTTTCATTATTTATCCAACATCTATTGGACAACATTGGATCCCTCGCTCAGCTATGTTGCCATTTTGGCAGCAAGAATTTGGATGAAGCAACAACAGAAGTGTGGACGCGCAAGAAGCTTCAGAGTTGCTGGACTGAATCTTTATTTTCACAGTTAAGACTTTAAGACAAATACATTTCTTGTAGTTTGGCCCTATTTTGCATAGCTCAAGATTTTTATAAACTCTTTCAAGAAATACATACCTCTGTTTATTTAGCCGTCTTATAATGATCACAATTACTAAAAAATCTAATCAAACAAGAAGCTGGGACTTGTCTGACAGTTTTCTTCCTGTCACTGTAAATAAAAAGTAAGGTATGTACATGAGATTACTCGCCTGACAAAACCAAACAAAGGCTAATGCATCTCCAGTTCAAATTACATTTACCATGGGGTGTCATCTCTAAGCTGTTCAAAGCATTGTGGGATGGAAGGCTTTAATCAGCGGGGCTCAGTGGAGCCAGCGGATTAAATCACTTTTTATCTGCACTTCCCCCGACTTGTCCTGTGCACAGGGTTACCGTGTAAATCATATGCATCCCTGTTGAGCTCACTTCACTGTAGTTTATTGCTGTAGTCACATTTTATAAATTCCATTTATTTTGTAAACTGAGTAAATTCCCATCCAGTAAAAATATCAGGACATTTTTTAGCCCCTTTTTAAAAAAAAAAAAAAAAAAAAATCAGCCGATCTCTTAAAGGGATGTTGCATCTATCTGTGTATTTGCTGATGACATGTGCATTTATATGTTCAGGCTGCAGGTAAACATTGATGCTCATGCAAGCACATATTTCTGGGCAGATAGTGCAGTAGTGTGATGCATGATTCTTTTTTTTTGGGGGGGGGGGGGGTTACATGTGGATGCTTGCTCAAAGCTGACAACAGCGACACAGAGAGCCGCTGCCGCATTGCACAGAATAGCTAAGCAGCTGTAGTGCTCCATCAGGGCTATCGATCATGTCCCTCTCTCTGAATCACAATCAGACGTGTGCAGAGCGGCGCGGCTGGAGCAGGGCTTTGTGACTGGCTTGTTGGACAACTGCTACGCAGCTCTCATATCAACCAGGTTCCTCCAAACAAACCTGACCTCGATAGCTGATTAGATGCATTTATACGCGAGGACCGTGGTGCAGAATTCTGTAGACGGAGAAAACTGTTCAGAGGCAAGAATCGAGTTTAGATTGATGGCATTCAAAAAGCTCTCTACGTTTGTGCTGATCGAGAATAGAGGAGTTCTTGTGTTTAACACATCTATTTAAAATCCTGTACGGCTAAGTTGTTTCATTTATTTCAACTATACAACATAATGTATTTTGCGTGATTTACAAGGATCAGAATGACACAATGGTAGTGTTTGATCTATTCATTAGTATTTGTTCTTTTATTCCTGCCGCCTGTTGCTGTGTACGGTCTGCCAGCTCATGCTTCACAATAAAAACTCTATTAAGAAATTTAAAACTAGCAATCCTTAAAGAAACGTATTAAAAAGATGAATGTGCGTTTTAAATGAATATCATAAGCACTTAGTGTGTGTTGAGGCGAGGATCAGCTACTACCACACCACATTTTATTTTGTATTTGTGAAGGTTGGTTAGTTGTGGTGGGCATCTTGAATCGCGTTTACGGAAACAGGAGAGGATCAGAGTGAGACGTCCATGTTACCTAATGGACTTATCAAACAGAGAAAATTCAAAATAAAAGCTCACCTTCAAGAGAAAACCGTTTTAAATAAAATCCAGAGTTGAGTCAAACAAAGTAAGAGAACAGCCAATTAAATCTAATTTTATTAAAACCTTAACAGTGAGAGAATGGAAGCTGTTAAGTGTCATTATGTGCCATCTGCTATTGCCCCTCTCTGCATATCAGCTCAATATCTCATGTAATCACAAGGAAGTTAGATGTTATTACATTAAATTTAAATCAGGAAATGTATGGAAGTTTTCTGTTAGGTGCCATCTGTTAGCATTATCACAAAGATCTGCTCCGTATGTTCCTGCTCCCTGTGCCGATGCATTATCTGTAACTCATCATTAACTTCCTGACAATACAGAAACTTCCTTTTCATTTGTTATCCCATGGTCAGTTGAGTTAACCACACGACCTGACGCTTGACATCTAGATATTTACTTCCTAGTAGGGGAGGTTACAACTCAATATCCTTTTGTAATTCCACTGGACACACCTGAATGGAAGAGGACAGCAAAACCGTCTCCAATTGAACCAACTCAAACATGTCCTCAACTGAGCAGAAGCACTGAATGAAATCTGCAAGCTTGCATATGAAAATGTGTTTGCATTTTCGTTCTGTCGCAGCTGCTCAGATCGTGTTTGCTGGATTTGTTCAAACACTAAATGTAAGAAAAAAAACTTTCTTATTACCGTTGTGTGGCTGCAGGCATTTAATTTAGGTCAAAGTCAGTGACGCATGACCAAATTTTACCTTATGCAGTTTGTGTCAAGGCTCACACAGTGCAGCAGTCATGGGCATCGCACGAGCAAACTTGTGCACGTGTGCAAATTCACATACAGACCGTCGTGCTGTTCTGTGTGTGGTGAGAGCACCCTGAGGGGTGCCGCTGAGCTGTCAGAGCAGGATGGATGAAGAAGCTGGCCCGCATAGCAAAGGGCTCTGGGGAAATCCCACCAACATGACACACACAGACACCCCCCCCCACCCACACACACACACACACATACACAGAGGCTCAGTGGACAAGAAGATATGGCTCTTTTAAACTGCAGATATTTGAATTTGTACACAATATTCTGAATGCAAAAGTAAAAATCATACATGTGCATTTGCACAGAACCACACACTCTCACAAATCCTGAAGGGGTATGTGCCGTACGTGAACTTCAAAAAACCTTTTTTCTTGAGCAGAACATCTGATTCTGATAAAAGAAGGCAGCTCAGGAATCTCCATTTAGCACACAGTTAGTCAACATGGATAGATAGTACCATTCCCTTGTTAGACTGGCCTTATAGAGACCATGTACATCACAATACATCATAATTTTCAAAGGGTCAAAGAGCTCAAAGTAATATATAAATAATGAAACATTATGGCTACAATTACAGTAGTAGTCCCTCGTTTA
>JARVGV010000630.1:21962066-21975410 GCA_031762435.1 Hypsolebias longignatus | reverse complement strand
GGTCTCTCTTGTAAATGAGTCCTCGAGGCTCAATGGGATTAACCTGCCTAAATAAAGGTTGAATGAATGAAAAAAAATAACTGCACATGCAGCGCACATGCAGCGCACATGCAGCGCACATGGAGCTACATTCACATTAATTTGGAATTGTGTTTCTGGCTTTTTTATGATTGAACATTGAAAAGTCATTCTACATGTGCAACTGCTTTCAATCAGCATCAGCTCCTAAAGAAAATATCTGCTGTTCTTAAGCTGTAAATCCTGCGTTGTCTAATAAAGCTGTTCAAAAAGCCGAACTTTATGATGGTTGATTTTGGGCTAATGGAGTTTCAAAAGTTCTTTTTTTTTTGTTCCAAATAAAAGCAGCCTGCTTCAGAGAAACCAACGAGGAACTGGGTTTTGGGGCTTCACTCTTGCTGTAATATCTAAACAATGAATCTTATTTGTAACCTAAAACATGGTTTATAATTCTAAACTGGCACCCAATTTTTTTTAAACACGTTAGCAACTTTTCTTCCTTCAAACATGTCAAGAAAACTATTTAAAACAGGTATTTGAAAATTCATTTAGATTGATTTAAAATACCATATTATAAAAACTAAATGAATAAAATTTTATTTGTTATTTTGAAGGGTTGGGGTGTTTACTAAAAGAAATGTATGTTTTGATCTCGCAAAAAGAGTCTCACGTCTTTCCACACAAAATAAGCTGTCCAGATGACCTGATTGATCATTATTGTACACGTTTTGATGTTTTCTAACGCTCATTTTAATTACTGAACATAGCTTCTGACCCTTTTTTCTGAAACATTTTACCTCCAATCCTTTTAGCACATTCAACTATTGCACTAACAGTTGTTTGTGTCTTTGTTACTGTGTGACCTCTGTCGCGTGCAGGCATCAGGGAGCTGGGTGGAGGAAATGTGCCTTCACTCCTCGTCTCTCTGCATTCTTCTCGCGATCACTCACTCCTGAGCTGTAAACATCAGCCCCCAAGGTTGTCGCACTGACGGGGGAAGCACCTTCCATCTTACGAAAGCCAACCACTCCAGACTAAACATGTGGTTGTGTGATTGTATACTGTTGTGGTCAGACAGAAAAAAAAAAAAAAACTAAAGAGAAACTTTGAAAGACTTTCTGAGAGCTTGAACAAACTTTTACACTTAAACGGATAAGAGGCAGATCTATATCTGGCTTTGCATTAAGTTCCTTGTGATTCCGGTTTTCTTTTGTTCTAACGATAAAACAAGTCTTAAGGAGAAAAAGCTAAAATACGAGGGTTAATTAAAAATAAGAAATAACAAGCAGAAAATAGGTGAACCAAAGTCAGCAGTTTGTTAGGGTTTCCTAAATCTAAAACTTAAGTAGAGCAATCTGCAACTCTTCTCTAACCACCCTGGAGACACCCTGATAGGACCTGCACACATGCAACGACTTCTCCTGCCTCCTTTTTCTTTCAGCTCTCTGTTCCAACAGCAGAGACTTTGGCCCTATCATGGTTGTAGCTTTACTACTAGTGGAAAGCTCTGGACAACCAGCAGGTCTGGAGGGCTCACAGTTCAGCACGACAAACAGCCTGAAATATGTTATAGGAGTCTGTCTGAAGGCAAATGACAGCAACAGTTCAAAATGGATCATCTACTCATTGTATGGATGTTTATGAAGCGTTCCAACTATTGTGATCCATTTGTCTTCTGTATGTTTTTTGGCATTGTTCTCATTCCACATTTTTGGTGCTATTTCAACAATTTGTATATCAAAATGTTCAGCTTGTTCAGGAGAAGGGTGCTATGAGTTTTGGTATTGGTGCAACTTGAGCTTTTTGAAATATTTAGCCTTTTCTGCCAATTTTTTTTTCCCATAGAAAATGAACTGAGTTCATTTTACACCTTCAGATCTTTAGATGCGTTTACAACATTTTGCTGCTCCTTTCACATTATGTTCTGCTTCAGCTTCTTTCAGCTTCCTTGTGCAAATTTAAACTTTGTTTCCAGCTACTTCCAGGATCTTTCTGCTAACTGCAATATTTTTGTGCTTCTTCTAACTTCTTTCTGCTAATTTCAGCTTGTTAGGCTCCTTTCAGTTTATTTCTGCAAGTTACAGCTTTTTCTGCTATTTCAGCTGCGATTTATCCCAATTTTAGCATTTTCTGCTAATTCCACTTTTGTTGTTCTCATTTCATCTTTTTTTCTGCCTAATTCTGAAAAAAAAAAAAAACTCTCTCCACTTCCTTCTGGTAATTGAAGCTTCTTTCTGCTTTTTACTTACTTTTTAGCAGTTTTTTTGTTGCTAATTTCAGCTTTTTTCAGATAATTTTCACTTATTTGTCACCATTCTGCTTCTTTCAGCCAAATTAAATTATTTCTGCTGCTCCTTTCAGCTTATTTCTGCTAGTTTCAGTTATTTCAGCTATTTAGCCGTTTTTATGCGAATACTGTATTAGATTTT
This sequence comes from Hypsolebias longignatus, assembly GCA_031762435.1. Classification (NCBI taxonomy): domain Eukaryota; kingdom Metazoa; phylum Chordata; class Actinopteri; order Cyprinodontiformes; family Rivulidae; genus Hypsolebias; species Hypsolebias longignatus. Next base: position 21,972,963 of record JARVGV010000630.1, on the reverse strand, counting down.
TCAGCTAATTCCATCCACATTTTTTGCAACCATTTGAACTTTTGTGTTCTTTCTGCTTTCTCCTGCTGATTTTTGCTTGTTCTACATTTTCAGTTACATTTCTACATGTTTTTTTATAGCTAATTTTAGCTGTTTTTCAGTAGATTATACAACAAAAATTCACACTGCATTTTCACAGGAAGTGCAGTTGTTCTAGTTTAAACAGTTTTTTTATGTATTCTTTTTTTAAATTATTTTCCCCTCTTACTTGATCTTTACTATTTAGACTGTGTGGGGTTTTTATTGAATGCTTTGGAAGCCAACATCTGATTTTCAGCTAGCTTCTCCACCCGACATCTACAACACAAACACAATCAGCGGAGAAGCAGATGAAACCACAACATCTCTGTCAATTTTCTGCAAATAATACAAACAACAGAGGACCAGAATCACGCTCACTACCTCCTGAAGCAGCGCAATGGCAATTTTCTTCTATTGTGTTTCTGACAGGCTGAGCAGGAGAGAGAGAGAAAACGGAAGTTTCCCTTTGGGGGGGAGTTAACGACATGCTGAAGGCTTTTCAGATGGAGGAGCGGCTTGGCATGTGCCACTGTAAACAAAAATGTTGAGAAGTTTGGTGAGCGAGAGGTGCCCTGAGTGGAGTAGAGCTGTTGTAGCGTTACGATGCTTTTGGACGTTTACGTTTTTTTAACCACTTTGGCACTTATAAGGAGAGCAGTGTGTAAAAATAGTTATGCAAAAACTTTACACAACACAAATGATACAGTCACAATCATGCTACTGTTGTGTATGACACACAGAGGTGAAACACATGCACGCATTTCGTTCACTATGGTGGCACCTCCCCTGCAGACCAATTAGACACTATCCCTGCGCTCGTCTGTGCCACCACTCTTACAACCTGGCAGGCATTGCTGCAAACACCTCAAGCAAGTGCTTTTTCCATGATGCACTGCTTTTCCCACTTAAAAATAACCAGTGGATAAACCGCCAAGCCCTTGATTAAAACTCTAGTGCGGTAATCAAAACACAACACAGAAAACTACTGTTCTGATGAAGAAAAACAGCAAATTTATCACTTTGACAGCTTTCAACCTCACTGGAATTGATCAGAAGTAAACAAGGGGTGTAAAGAAAACTGCTGGGGGTTGCATTCAATATATATATTTTGCTCTAACCATCTACAGAATCTATTTTTTTCTTCCCATTCACATCCTATTCTCCTCCCCTCCGGCAGTATATAGAAAACTTGCCTCGACCAAAACATGATGAGCCTACAAATCTCCTGTGGCTGACAGAGGGAGGCGTCTGGCATCCCGTTTAGGAGGAGACTAGGATTTGATTACATTCTGTCACAGAGCGCTTGGGATGAAAAACACAAACCTCTACCAGAGCCAAAATGGCATCTAGGCGAAGAGAACAGGCCTCATGCTGTGATTAATGGAACAACCAAGAACACACAAAAAAATACAGCAAAGTGCAAAAACACAAAAACTATGTTTGTTTTTTTGTTTACAGACAGGAGCCAAAAGTATTTTTACCAGGGGTTAAAGAAGTTTAGACTTTACCTAAACAGACAGGTTTCTCTGATTTGATATCTGTCAACCGTAGAACTAAGAGCAAAGCAAAGCACAGAAAAATTTGTAAGTCACGAGGAATAGAAAATAAACTGACGTGGCTGAACAATTAATTGGAAATTATAATTTAATCAGAGGATGCATTTGACAAGACCTTATTATTACGTCTGTATATTCTTCCCTTTGTCATGGGACATGTTCCACGTGAACAGCCGGAGGCAGGGAGCACAGGAAGCAAAGACCTCTGGGTCACAGCACAGGGTAAACAACATCAATGATAACCGACGTGACAGTGATCAGGTCAGGCACAGTATCAGAAGAGGTTTGGGTTAAGTATGATTGAAAAACATGATGCAGCAACTGAAGGCAAGCTAAAACACAATATGGCTCAAAGGACACAAGCTAAAGAAACAGTATTTAATAAATCAATCTTAAGCAAGCTAAAAAAAAGGCCTAAACTTAACACCTTAAAAGACAAAATCTATAACTATAGGATAATAACAGGACTTTAATCGTATCTGCCAAGTTGGCATAGTTTTTTTTTGTGCTTGCAGAAGTACCGTACTTTTCTGTCTATAAGGCGCTTAAAAGCCTTGAATTTTCTCAAAAATAGACAATGAGCCTTATAATCTGGTGCGCCTTATGTATTGTGCTTACTGACCTCGAACCAATTTTATGTGGTGCACGGCGCTCAAAAATCCGTTAAAATAAACTTATTTGCGCCTTATGTATGAAAACAGACCTGATCATTTATATTGCACCTTATAATCCGGTGCACCTTATAGTCAGAAAAATATGGTACGTTTACAGCAAATGCTTTGAAAAGTAACAAAATACCGACATTGAAATTACATCTGCAGTATGTGTTTTGTCACAAAAATGATGGACGTTTAAAAAAAAAAGTGTTTTTTCATTCCAAATAAGGTCCTTTAATCGCTTTAAAAGCCAAGATGGCCTCCTGGAAACAAAATGTTGCTCACCACATGGTTGAAGCAGCTTAAACAGCACATCCTATGCACGATTAGATAATATGATGTGTAAAAAATAAAATAGAATAAAATCTGTTCCAATCAGAGCAAAGAAGGATCTTGAATTCATCGCCAGCCCAAAATAGTGCTATGCCTAATTATTCCTTGGTATGTAATGCTTTACATGTGATTACATTAATGCTAACAATATTCAAACCACAGCACAAACATATACCGCTACGGATGTTCAGGCAATCAAGTTCAGATCACAAGCTTTAATAGGACGTAATCAAAATTCAGTACAGACAAGCGTTGGCAACAAACAGCTGTTAGAAAACTTCATTAAACTGTTTTACAAAAATATACATTCACTTTTCAGCACAGTCAAAAGGCGGTTGAATAAAAAAAAATGACATTTGAACTGAACTGATAACGTATATCCACCGAGTGTTCAGATAGAACATCTCAGACACTACGCAAGTCATTTCTGTCTGCAGATCCTTTTGGCTGCCAGTGGCAGAGCTGTGAGCAGGAACCATCTGGCTTCCCTGTGTTTACCTTTATCTGCTTTCAGCTTGAGAACTTCAGACGGGGACTAGCCGACTCGCGTCTTTTTGTCTAAACCTGATACTTGTGTGATTATAAATGAAATCATCAGTTAGTATAAATTTTAATCAGCTTCATCAGACAGATCAAGCGCATTTGTCTTTATAAGTGCGTTTACCTTTTGTAAACATCACCGTTCAGAAATAGGAATTTCTGAGTTACTGCTGAAAACAAAATACTCACATAAGCTGCAGTCGCTCACACTGAAATAACCGCAGTCGGATTGAGTTAGTAGGATTAAAATACATCATTTGGTAATTAAAATAGCAGATGTTTCCTCGGCCAGGCACGCTAGCTGGATTAGCTGGGCTGCAGCGTGGATCCCAGGAAGTGCAGGACAAGGTCAGCCTGCCAACCTGCCATGTGCCGTGATGCGTCGGCCTGACAGCGGCTGATACTCACACTGAGCTGTTAGGGTGCGGCAAGCAGCGGGGAGATGGAGGGGGATAGAGGATGGGTTGAAGGGAGGATAAAGAATGAGATGGTAGACAGTATAAAGCCAGATGGAGATTGGGGGAGTGAGGGGTGGGGGAGCCAGATGATGAATGATCAAGCGACAGTGAAGAGGGAGGGAGGAAGAGATAGAAGCCTGGTTCCACTCTGGACAAAAATAGGAAATTTGCTAAATAGATATTTAATGATTACTAAACCACTAAGATCAAAACGCAGTTATTTGTGACAAAAGGTGCAGCTAAGTTTTACCAGATACTGATAGTAAGAAATCAACTTAAAATTGAATGAAAACCTGATGCGTTAAAATGCAAAAATCACGTTCAACATGTCTAAAACAATAAAAAGTTGTATGAAGTCGCATGCAAAGCATTATATAAAATAAATGATAGTTCATTTAAAGAGGCAATCTGTGCAAACTTTATGAACAACTAATATCCTACATGTCGTACATAACTTTTGAACAAACTCATTTCTGAGTACAGTAGTTTATTTCTGACTGGAATAACACCTTAATAGGAAGCAAAGTGAATGATTAACATTTTAAAACTGTAATATTAAAAAAAATCACGCAAACTCTATTTATATATCATTACGCAGACATCAGTTTTGAATTATATGGTTATTCTGTCAGAGCTATTCTGACATTCCAGCAGGAAGTGCCCCGGGGCGCATAAGAAGTGCTCCAGTGTGTTGTCTCTGCACTAGCAAAATGTTTTATTTAAATAAATATATAATCAAGTATTGTTGGAAATATAATGATTTATGAAATAGCTTTAAAAATGTCTGAGTATGGACTTGTTTTAAATGTTCTGTAATCCATTTAGGTCTCATCCACACTTGGATTGTGAGGTCAGAATTGAACTATTTCTCCAAACTGAAGTATTTCTAAAACAGGTAAGATATTAACTACTGTTACCTTTCCACATAACACAACTTCAAAATATCTCAATAGGCCTTTAGATTTGATCCATGTGCTAGATGAGACTGTGACTGTAAATGTAGTTTATGTTTTCATCTAAATGTTTATATTCTTACAAACCCGTTGCAGAGAAGATGTGTCTGATGCATTTTATGAGAGGTTAACAATCAGCTTCTTTTATTTCTACTAACAAGAGCTACAAATATAACTCAAATTAACTTCATCACTGGAATATTTTCTTTAGTCAGAGATTGCAGCTCTGTGGCAGAAAAAAAAAACACTCGATAGGAATAAAATATTTTTCAGCTTTGCGATAACACATCAAAGGAACTTTTCTGAACAAGCAGCAGTATCTTACCAGGCAAGATTATCGTTTTTCAACGTTTAAAGGAAAGAAGTGAGATCAAAATATGAAATACAAGAAAAAGGGTGAGATATCAGAGCAGCAGCTGAGGACCTTGCAACATGGTCTTGGCAACAGAGGATTGATGATTGGTTGATTTGGATTTTTTTTTAAATCAAGACTCTGCAAACGATGAGATCATAGGATTTAAGCATGGGCAGCTAGACACTCATGATATTGACCCATATATAAAAACTATGAAACTAAACTTACCATATTTTTTGGCCTATAAGTCACAGTTTTTTTACATAATTAAATATAATAATAATAATGAGACACACTTTTACTATAAAGTCATGCAAACAAATAATTGTTTTAGATGCTAATCTAGTTAAGATTTGAAAAAAAAAAAAAAAAAGCACAGCGTGTCCTCTCATGCACGCACCTACTTCCATGTATCGGCTTTGGAAAATGCAGCTGACTTGACCGTCAAAGTGCATTTATTAAGACTGAGACACGCCTTTGCTACAATTTTGAGTAAACAAATAATTGTTTTTAAGTGTTAATCTTGGTCAATTCTTGTTAAAGTCCTCCCCGTGCACGCTTCTGAGGCCACCATTTGGCAGCCAATCGATTTTTGGCACAACACTGGCCCACATTTCTGGGTTCGGCCCACATTTCTCTGTCATCAGCAGCACAACAAACGCTATGCGTCAGCGGTGACATATAATAGATGCGACATATTTATTGATTTTTTTCCACTTTATTAAACAAATATGGACTGATGAGACTTATAGGGCGGTGCTACATGTACGGCGGAAAATACAGTAATCTGACTGTGATTGTAGCTCAAGCATAAAACAAAATGGTTGTAATATGAGGCGTGTACAGTTTTGTGCTTTAAAGTTTTCTGAGGGATCACACAAAGTGTTGTGGGGGAAAAGGATTTATTTCAATTATACTTTTACTAAAAATAAACTAAAATAACATAAGATAAAGACGCGGCAGCTTCCAGTTTTCAGTCTTTATCTCTTTCCATGTCATGTTTCTCTTCTTTGTTTTGTCCAGCTACTTTTACTTGTTCTTTTTGATTCATAGATAAGTCTGTTGGTTCATAATCTCACAATGTGACCGACCAGTTTCCAAAATGAAGACTACAAACGTTCTGAGACATTATTGCTATAAAATACAACTGTGCAAGGCCACCAAAGACACTCGATCAGCTTCTGAGCATTCACATGGACAAAGTGTCTTTTATAGAAGCTACTTAGGAGGCTTCAGATCTCTCAAGGCTTTAAAACGTCTAAACAAAGAAGATGAGGTGCTGGCATCCCAAAGGACAAGCAGCGCTGGGGCTGTTTTATGCCGTCTGTGCACAGTACAAAGGTTGAAGGCTCTATCAGCACAGAGCAAGCTCAAGGAATTGAACTCTCAACCCCTCTAGTAATTTGTGAAGTATGCAGCACAGTGACTGTAGTTTGCTGACCAGAAATGTCACCCTGCCCTTTCCTCTTGTCAGAAAGAGCTTGTCAGAGTCCTGAGGGCACTAACTAATTACTGTTCCTTCTGCTGGCTTGACATGTGGACGGGGTGGGGGACATTTTTACTGTATGTGCGTGAGATGTCATTTTTAGTCTTTTATTTAGGTTCGAGTCTGCTCTGTACGCTAACCACAAACAAGTCAACCATATTCACCACTCTGAACTCTAAAAGTTTGAATTGTAACAGTGATGTTTGCTTATTTTAAACTACAGCGTGTTTATTTGAATAAATAAAAAAAACACGGGCAGCTCATTTTACACATGCTACACCTGCTTCAGTTTCCAGCTGCACTGGGGGATCTCTCTAGAAGACATGGAGTCATCAGCATCTTATCAGCCTCTATGGACAGAGAGCTTCATTAGCACAAACACTGCTTGCCAGCTAACACTGCATAATTTTACACCCCCCCTCTCACCCCATGTGTGTGTCATGGTACAGCCTTGAATGTGTTTTTGCAAGGATAAAATAGATAAATTAACATTTTTACATTTTATATATATGGATAGGAAGAGTTCACTTATATATTTATCCTGGGAATACATATTTGGGATATTTGTGCCAAACTAAACACCCAGATGTTTTATAAAGAAGGTTTAAAAAAAAAAAATTGTGAAATGTAATAGTGTGAATGTTTATGAAGCATTCACTCTATTGTGATCCATTTTTTTCTGTACGTTTTTCAGCATCTTTCTTGTTCCACAATTTTTGCGTTTCTTCAACAACTCGTATATCAAAACGTTCAGCTCTTTCAGGACAAACCTGCTATGATTTTGGTATTGGTGCAACTTCAGCTTTTTTTTTATTTTAATATTTAGCCTTTTCTGCTATTTTTTTTCTCATAGAAAATGAATTGAGCTCATTTTACATCCTTCAGACCTTTAGATGTGTTTACAATCTTTTACTGCCTCTTTCACATTTTGGTCCAGTTCAGATTCTTTCAGCTTCTTTGTGCAAATTTAAACTTTTTTTCCAGCTACTTTCAGTTGTTTTTCAGATTATTTCTGCTAACTTCATTTTTGTGCTTCTTCTAACTTCTTTCGGATAATTTCATTTTGTTATGCTCCTTTCAACTTATTTCTGCAAGTTTAAGCTTTTTCTGCAGTTCTTTTTATGCTAATTTTAGCCTTTTCAGCTACTGTAATTCCACATTTTTTGCACTCATTTAAATTTTTTTCAGCTTAATTCAGCAAAATGTGCTCTCTCCACTTCTTTCTGGCAATTTCAGCTTTTTTCTGATTTTTAGCCAATTTCAGTTTGTTTTTTTTCCAGATAATTTCCACTTTTTGGTGCTCATTTTGGCTTCTTTCATCCTATTTGGGCAAATCTGTTCTTTCTGTTTTATTTTTCTAATATAAACTTGGATTCTTAGCTAATTTCAGCAGTTGCTTTTTCTTTTTTACAAACGCAAAGTCTTCGTGGTAATTTCAGCTTATTATGCTTCTTTCAACTTTTTCTGCTATGCCAGCAAATATTTAGCTGCTTTTATACTAATTTTAACATTTTCAGCTCATTCTACATTTTTTGAGCCCACTTCAGCTTTTTATGCTTCTTTTTGGTAGTTTGGTACTTCTTTCTGCATTTTCAGCAATTTTCTTTTTCTATTTTAAGCCTTTTTTTTTTTTTTTTTTTTTTTTAAAAAATTAATATTTCTGTACTCATTTCTATTAATTTATACCCAATTCTGCTAAATGTGTTTTTTCTGCTTTCTTCTTCTAATTAAGGTTTGTTCTTTCATTTCAGCTGCAATTCAGCATGCTTTTTTTTTTTTTTAGCTAATTTTAGCTGTTTTTCAGCAAGTTCTTCAACAATAAGCAATCACACTGCATTTTCGCAGGAAATGCAATTTCTCTAGTTATGCTGCTTACGTCTTGCTACCTGATAAAAACTTGTTTCAGTTTGTTTGGTAAGTCATTTATGCAGTGTGACATGTTTGCATACGACTCAGTTTGTGTTGGCAAGCGGGTGCATGGCAACTGTGTCCTTTATCATATTCAAGTTGCTGATTTAGGCCAAGGTGATTTAGGAGTGTTTGTGTGTGTGTGACAGTGGGGCAGAGGCATGCTACAGTCAGCAGAACAGGGTTGTGCCTCAGTGTTTGTCCCTGAATGTGTTTAATGGGCGCTCCACACACAGAGCCTCCCTGGTGAGAGGGATGTTAATTACTGTACAGCACCTTGCAACTCTATCCTGCTGCTTTTCACACATTGACACAAACACACTCGGGTGCATCTGCACATAAACATCCAAGTACACACACAAATTTAAACAGCAAATACAACTGGAAGGAACTATCCAGTAGGCAGGCAACATGAACACACAACTACAAATGAACCCATTCAACTGCATGGGCACACACATGCATTTATAAAGACATTATTACACTAAAAGCACACTGCAATAAAGGGAAACAACTTTACAAAAGCACTAAACTTTGCCCATTTCTGCCCTTGGCATGCTGTAAATTATTATTTTATTTCTTTATAAGTGTGTGTTTCCAGAGCAACCCGTTCATTTGGTCTCTTTACTTTCATTCTCCTTCCAATCAAAATATTCTGTGAAACTTCCCGTTTGCTAAAAGCTCAAAAACCTTTTATGGACAAGAGGAGTGTAGTTGGTGCAGTCTCACTAGACCTCGTACAGTCCAGATGTTTACATACAGTCTCATACAGTCAATCATACATAGGTGTTTAAAATTACAAACATTAATAATTCCTCATAATTAAAGACAGTTTAATGCTGATGTATAAACAAGGTGCTATTGATTGTCATTATATGATAATAATATCCATATCTGAACATAGTATAGTAAATTTGTCACATTAAGCTATTCTTTCAAGCACTACATGTATGGAGTTAAGTATTATTTCAGTATAAATATTTTAGAATGAATCCTGACACGCATGCACTTTTGATTATGTAAAAAAACAAAAAAAAAAAAAGAGTATGTAATTCTTGAACGGCTATTAAAATATTTTTGGTAAATGTTGAAGTCCTTACTTCAATCACATCCTGATTGCTTCATTTCATTTTGACTTTAAGTGGTGCAGAGGTGGGCTTGTGTGAAAATTTCACCTAACACTTACACGCTTCACTGTTTATGAGCAGAACTGCTTTAGTTGTTTCTGTTATGGTTTTATTTCTTCATTACAGAGAACTGACTTTAAACTGCAACATATTATTTGAACAACTGCTCGACTCATTTGTGCCTGTCAGGGTTCTGTTGGTAGAAATTAGCTTCAGCTGCAGTAAAAACAACCCCCCCGCTCACTTTTTCTCTGTACTTTCTAATAAAACAATAACTAACAACTACACAATTGCATTCTTCTCTAATTTCAGAGGCATATTTGCCTGTAACCTCACATTTCTCTGCCTGTCTCCAAAATGCATTATTATTATCCCAGATCTAGAGTTTAAGAGGCCCTTGAATAGGTTCTTGAAATCTCTAAATAAGTTTGAGGTTCTTAAAAAGCAGGGATGCATGTTTGATTTTTGGCATATATCTGATATGCCGATACCAATATTTTATATATGTTCCTTTATCAGAACATAGCCCTCTTATTTAAGCTTATTTGCTACAAAAATTGTGCAACAGCTGTAAGAGCTGGTGACATATATTCAGTAACAGTCATATGATGCATAGCACTTTGACTTAAAAATAAAACTTCCACACCGCCGACATTTTGAATTTTTCCTCTCCGCTGTGAGATCGGATAGGCGCACGTGACGTCATCATGTTGTGCTGCAACGTCATCACGTTGCGCTGGTGCTGCAGGCAAAAACAGCACCTTTTATACTGGCGAGTTATTTTAATGGAATGGCCAATGTCTGATATTGAATTTTAATGCTAATATCAGCAGATACTGATACCATGCCAATAATATTGTGCATCCCTATTAAAAAGGTTTTTAATTTCCATTTAGGGGTCCTTCAGGAGGTTTGAGAGATCTCTTAAGGATATTTCAGAGGTCTTTATAGAAGGTAAAACTTCATGGACCTCTAAAACTTCTTCAAGAACCTGTAACACTTCTTAACGACTAAGGTTGTGCATCGATTGAATTTGAACGATTCCAGTGTTAAGTTTTAATATCCATGTCTGAATGTAGTAAATTTGTGTCACATTTATTTCAAGCAGTATATGTAGAGAGTTAAGTTTTATCATTTTCAGTATAAATACTTCAGAATAAATTAAGTCCTGACACGTATGCAGAAGCAGAAAAAAAAAAGGTGCTGCTGTGAGAATGAGATCATGGCACATTTTAAATTACTGTTTAAAAATTACCGTCTCACTCTGTCATGGCAATAATAACAAAGCCACTCGTGAATTTAACTCGTGAACAATGAACACTAAACTAACAAATCAATACCGACAACCATTCTGATACAGAAGGTGGATTCTCTTGTGGTCAAGCATTATTTTATATAATCTGATGCCACCAGACCGGCTCCATAAAGACAGCCATCTGCCTTACTTTCTTGGCGCCGAACCGAG
>JARVGV010000630.1:21951555-21961966 GCA_031762435.1 Hypsolebias longignatus | reverse complement strand
AGAGTCATCCCACCACCCATAGCCCTAGTGCACACTCCAAGTTCCTATATTTGAATGCCATGAAGATGTTATGAGTTGGATCTAAAGAAGCTAACAGCGCCAACTTGACATTTTCGATATTGCTGTCGGAACCAAAACTTTACAGAACATACAAATACATATATCGTAATGCGGATTTGATAACCCATCGCTTCACCGGGTTGACTTTTCACTGGTTTAGTTAAAAACAAACGCAAAGGCCTGGGAGTAGAGTTTGCATAACAGAGTTAACATAACGAATCAGCATATTTCATATAGTTTACCTCAGCCTCCAACAAATGTAATGTGTAAAATACACTGAATACTATTCACAATATGATGTGGCAATGAAAATATGTATACGCCTTGATTTAAAAGGATTGCTGCAGATGAAAACAGAGGGATGTGCTACTGGTCAGGGGAATCACAAGATCAAGGAGAGGATACTGTATATCTATGGTGTCCAGCAAGGGACAAACTACTCTTAAAAGTGCTTTCTGTTTTACTTTACAGAGTTGAGTTGGAGAAACTTAACATTATCATTTAACATTTTAGTTAACATTTTTACTTTCAAACAATGCAACAAATTTAAGTTCATGCCAATAACTCACAGTTTTTGAGTCATTAAACATAATACTATGTTTTATAGCCAATAACAGTGACAGTTCTGTTTTATGAGAGTGTGAAGTCCATCTTATCTGACCCGACAAGTAAACATCAACCCCTTCCCTTGAAATTGGACATGGTTTTCAAGATTATCCCAGTTGGCATGCTGTGCCTGTGCATCAATCAGGAGGAAGCAGGTCAACATCTTCAGTTATCTCAGCTGGGCTTTGCCACGACTTAGCCTAAAAATCTGAAGTCATAAACCATTAAAAACTTCTTATTCAAATGGATGCACTGATGCTTGTATGGATATCTTTGTGTATGTGCACACAGCGTAAATGCATGAAAAAGTGTGAGTGTGTTATTCTTTTGTGTGTGTGTGTGTGGGTAAAGCGCACTAACAGGATGCAGAAAGTGGTACAGGCCTTTAAGAGCTAGTTTGGGTGTGAGTGTGTGCTGTCTGTGGCTGCAATCAATTACAAAGCGTTGGGGCTGCATGTTCTAATCAGAGGCATAAATGTCAGCTCCTTTCCCTCACACACGCCTCCATTTGCATCCATTAATGCAGAGGGAGAAAGAAAGAGCGTGAGAGCCGGTGAAAAAAGGGTGAGAGAGAAACACTGCCTGGCATTTCATCTGGAGGAGGTGAGAGAAGGATGGGAGGTGAAAAACAGATGAGCAGAGAGAAGTGGTCCAGCAGGTAAAACTCATATTACACGGTCAGATACATGAACTTCTCTGACATAAAACATGATTTTTTTCCCCCGATTACAAAACCTTTCCATCATAAATCATGTTGTATCCTCTTCAATAATGCTCTTGTTAGTAAATATCAGCAAATATTTAATCTGGGAAGTTATTGGCTGTATTTTTTTATGTGGGTGCAGAGCACAATATTTCTGGCCAGTGGATTTTTAGAGTATGGGTAACAGGCATCTGGGTCAAAATTTTTTTGTTCTGTTCAGTGTCCATCTTTAAAAATCAGATAACTTTAAATTAAAACCAATAAAAGACCAAACTGTCGCGTATGGTTTTATGATTATGTCTTTGTGGATGTGCTTCATTTCTTGTGCACCAAACCATTTGATGTTTATACGTAAAGCCCACTAATAACTAGAATTGATGTAAAAAAAAAAAAAGGCAAATGTTTCTCATTGCACAGAAGAAAACAAACAAAAAAAAAAAAAACAGAATAGCTGGGAAAAAGGTTAGATGAGAAAAAAAGGCTAAAAATAATAATCCTGTAAGGAATGGTGCATTATAGAGCCACTCCTAAAATACCTCTCCTTTTGGAGGGGGATGAAGATGGATATGAAGGACCTGGTGCAGTCTTCAGATGGACAAGTGCTGCAGCTGTGATTGCAATTAGAGTTTTATGTATTAAGCATACCTTTGTAGAGAGTTAAAAGAGAGGGTAATGGAGGAAAGGAGGAGGGTAAATAGTAGCCAGAGGAGCAACAGAAGCATATCACTTCCTCTCTTCCTTCCTCTCTGCCTCCCTAAACAGCAAAACAGTGAAAGCTATTCCCTCAGCTGCTGCACTGTGTCTCAAAAGCTTCCTAAGTGATTAAAAGTGTGACAGCACACAATTGTATAAGTCTGCACTGCATGTAAACAACAAACTCTCCCCCGTGTTGAACCTTTATGTATCTTCCCTACAGCTGGGAGAAAAGCAGCGGCGGGTTCATACAATATGCAGTTCAGCTCCTCTACATCCTTTAAAGGGCTAATCGACCCGTTGCCTTGATTTTAATTGATGCTGCATCAGTGAGCTCTGGTTCTTGGATTATTGAGTCAAACATGCTGAAGTGGTTCCCAGACTGTAGGCTGGGAAAACATCTCGGCTGCAATATTTCCTTTAAACACAAAACTAGTTTTAACCATAGGACACACAGTAGCTTCCTGTTTGTGAAACATCCGCATCCAACCAAAGAGTAACTGAAAACTCCAGATTAATTACAGAGAAGGTGATTAAACTCCTTTTTTTTTAAGCAGTAATTTGTTTTAATTCTGTTTTTTTTTTTGTGCTCCAGTATGAATATTAAGGGACAGAACACAAAAAAATATAAATGTTGTAAACATGCCAGTGTAAAAAAAAAGGAAAGAAAAAAAAAAAGTGGTTTTAAATGCACCAGATGGTAAAATATTCATAAAAATAAACATTACATGTAAAACCACTCCAGATAAAAGCTGGAAAAATGGCTTTGTGCTGCAGAAAACAGTGCTCAACGTGAAACACACACAACGCAGAAACAAATACTATAAAACAGCAATTAGTAAATATTTACTGCATGCAGTTAAAACGCAACAGCACTAAATTATTACAACGGCAAAATGAAATGCAGATGTGCCCCTATATAACAACCAAGATGAATATTCTAACATGCAAAGTAGGCCTGTCACAATATCACATTTTGCTGGGCAATTAATTGTCTCAGAAATTATTGCGATTAACGATAAAATTGTTTGAAATTTAACAATAATTAATTTGCAAATTTTAGAAGAAATTTTGATTTTTTTGGTGTGTATTACCTTTTTTGACCCCTGATGGCAGTATAAGACAGTTTGAACCAAAGGATGGATAGTTGAGCAGCGTGCCTCTAAGAAAAATGGGAGGGAGAGCCCTTGACGTGACATGGGCTGACATGGCAACGCTCGGTGATTTAAGCTCTTTAACATAGCATTTTTCACACAATAAAATTTAATTTAATTTAAAAAAAATCAGTAAACAAGTTCTCAGCTTCTTTTTGCAGAGAAAAAACTTTTTACACAAAGGCACGGGTTTCAACCGTGAATTTTGGAGCTCGACAAGATAGAGATTTATTCCCGAGGTCGGCCTGTTAGCTTAGCTCGTAGCTTAGCTTCTCAGCTTAGCTGCTGTTAATGAACAAAGACGCAATTTTGGACATTTAAAACTGATTTTAAAGAGAAAAGAGAAAGGGAGGGGTCAGTGAAGAGCACCGGAGTTGATACGAAGAAACAATAAAACCAATAAATGAAAATGTGGTCGATGATTTTCATTCATCATGCAATTAACTGATTTATTGTTTATCGTGACAGGCCTACATGAGGGCTTTTTTTATTGGTTTTTACAGAAAAACGTTGGGAGTCCATGCAAAGAAATGATGAGAATCATTGTGTTGTATCCATCTCCAACATTCACCCGATCCATTTAAAGTTAGTCATGATTTGATAAATGAAATATGCAGTCTGAAAGACAATATGACTTCACCAGAAAAAAAGGCATCCTATTTTCAATGTAGTTAATATGACCCATGTGTGCAGTGAATTTCAGTCTGCATACCTTATAAAGATAAAACTGAACAATGTTGGGAAATCCATAATTACATGTCAAGCTTACATTATACTGTATATAAAACATTGGTTTATGTTCTGGACAACACAAAAGCCTTGTTGCTTCTACTTCCTTTATGATTGACACCCTAATTCACTTACACAGCCTTGTTTGTATGATGCCTGAATAAGGAGGCCATATGTTTTACAAGATGAGGTTATTTATAGGTTGTTGTGTTAACCAGCAACACTATGGAACCTGTCACTTCCTCTTGAGCTGACGAGCTTTATTAAAGAAAGGAGGGACGCTCCTGTTTATTCACGCTCGGTCTGTATGGAACGTGGCACATGTCAAACTGGATCCACCATGCATAAGCTTGTTACATTTGTTCAACCAGTGCTGCATGGGTACAATGGTTTTAATCAGTCATTTGTGATGGAGTCAGATTTGTTCCTCAGAATGAGTGTGTGGGAGAACAGGCACACATGCCACAATGTTGCAAAAAGGCAGACTGCCAGCACTAAAAAAAAAAAAAAAAAAAAAAGGTGATTGCTCACTTAGGGAGACTTGTTATGGAATCAAAACAATAAGCCTGACTGTCATAGACAAATAAGCATATGGCTGAAATGAGAAAAAAAAAAAGAAAATGTCTGCACTCCCAGAGCACAGCAACACACAACCAAAACTTCATTCTGCTTGGTTGTTTTTTCTGATGGTTTACGACCTAAAGCCCCTCATTGTTGAATTAACCGCACAGAGATGGGTGGGTGGCTTGAGCCAAAAGGCCAGGGCCACACTCGCCAGAAAAAAAATCCCACAACACAAACCAACTCCTGGCAAGCAACAGAGAGGCCGTATCTTTTCCAAAAACTGATTACCTTCATTCTCTCCAGTGCTCGCTCTCTTACTTTCTCTCAGAGGCAAGCTGTTCTCTTGGCAGCTGTTTCGACACTGTAGATCCCAGTTTGCAGGAAGAAAGTAGATTTTCTGCGCCTGCATGTGTCCACGCAAGACAGGAGGAAGAGAGGTCACTAATTCGCAAACTCTCCATGCAAACCAGTAAGAAACCATGCCAGTTTTTTTATTTTATTTTTATTTTATTATCTCATAAAAGCCATGGGATGCTGAAACTGAGCACGATAAGCACTCAGTACCAGTGTCGGATGCTGGAAACTCTTCTTTCTTTCTGAGAGGTTGTTGGCCCCTTCTGTTCAATGGTTGGCCCCTTTGTTATGTTTGTCCAGGTGTAAGCTCTCTTGGCGAGCCGCCTTACATCAGCCTTGACGGTATAACAAATATTCCCCCGATAATTCCACACAGCCTAGATTTGCTGACATGTAACAGTTGTTTATTTATTTATTTATTATTATATATAAACTAAAAAATGCTAATCAGGTCTTCGGCAGGACTCATTAGAGGATAGATGATACTTCTACTTCAAACATGAGTCAAATGTAGCCAAGGACCCTATGGGCAGTGAAGAGAAAAAAAAAAAAAACAAAACATAATCTCTCTCTGTAATAGGATTTATAAAATGTTTGCCTTTGAACAATAGCATTGAAGCAGATGGGGACAGAAGGGTGATGTAAATTTCCATTTTCTTGGCTTTTTCATTCCAAGAAGCACAGACAGCCATCATTTCTGCAAAACAACATACTGCCTGTCCAACAAAAGTAAATCTCTCGTCTCTCATCAAAGCACCTTTATCTCCAAGACCTCCCACTGAGCATGTTCGCTAAGAGCCTGCCTTTGAGCCCCTAATGCACGAGCAATGAGATTAGGGCCGTTGATGCAAGCCTAGAATTACTCACGTTATGACTTGATTGGCCAATAATTTGATTGGAGTCACATCTCCACTTCCCCTGGTTCTTCAGATCCCATCTTCCCTTACCCTTCTTCTCTCGCTTCCTTTCCCCACCATCTTCCTCTTGCTCAAGGCAACAAGAAGTCATACTGTCAGCTTTTGAGGCAGGGTGTGACCGTTTCCATGGTGATTGAAAATTTGATTCATTCATAGGGGAAAAAGCTCTTCTTAGCAGCCTGCGAAACCTTTAAACAAAAAAAAAGTCATTGTCTTGTAGCAGCAGAAGACTGAATTAGCTTTGCTTTATTGCATTGTGACACTTCCTATGAATGCTCAGTAACTGGTCTAAAATTAGACTCAAATACTCAGTGTTGGAAATATGAGAGTGAAAGGTACCAGCACAATAAATTGAAGAGAAAAGGTTAATCACTGAAAAACATTAAGAAAAACACATTAAACTCATTGATCCCATACATGACTGGATGTGTGGTATTTAGTAAGATGTAACTGATTATGCCATCTAAGATAAGCAGGCAATTTCATATATTCATTCTGAATTCTTAATAATTTATTTACATTATTTAAAGATAATAAAATAAGAGACACCTAAAAATATTGACTGCACAGTTTCAGATCCCTTTCTGTAAACATTTTTTTTTTTTAAATCTTGTGTATTAAAAAAAAAATCCCATGATTTAAGAACCACTCCAGTGAGAAACAATAAAAACCCTTGCAACACCAGCAGATGGCAACAATGCTGACATTAACAACTAATCAAAATACAAAGGAAGAACAGGTGCAGCATGGCTAAAGTTTCATGGTGACAGAGTCTAAATTAATCTTGAGAGATATTAAAAGTTGTAAAAATATGCTCCATGTTAGTGCACAACACAATGCTTCAGCACAAAGACAGCTCCTGTGCATTATTCCTCAAACTTCCAGTACGTCAGTTTTACCCTTATACACCAAAAACACAGTTTTTGTAAAGTTTCTACTTCAGAAAGCATTCGTAAACACAGACTTTTGGTTTGTTGAGATAATTTGTTGAGAGAGATGCATTTGAAATTGAAAACGTTTGTTTTGGAAAACATCCCTGCTCATTGGGACAAGGCCTACACAAGACTGTGAATTCATTAAAATTATGCCAAGCAACATTCACAAGTGTTTTGTCGAGTTTCTTTAAAAAAAATAAAAGGTGCATGACATGTCTGCCACATAAATAACCAGTTTAGGTAATCCCAAATAAGTTCTAAGCAAATTATATAATAATAGGACTTAGTAAAAAGTCTTTGTTAGAGAAAAATGCTACTGAAAAAATGAACAAAACCACTGATTGCAATTATAAACACTATTCCTGGGCTCTTTCTGAACATACTGGGCTCCCCCATGAGAAGCATTCAGTCCAGGCAGGGAGTGATGGGATGTAGCAAATACAATTTTGCTATACGTTAGCTTAATCTCACAGTGGTGCCTCTAAGAGACTGATTATTATTAGACATGGCGGTGCATCCCTACAAGCTCACGCGTCAAGGCTGCCTCTTCCTATTTCTGACATTAATGAGGAGTTTGTACCCTGTTAATAAGGGTATACTGACTCTGTGCTATAGTGGAGCTACTGAAACATATTGCATGAAAACGCTTTGACTTCTCATGAAGACGATGACACTGTGCATAAAGGAAGGGAAGCAGGCATTAGCTACCAACTGATGCACAAACAGCATTTAGTTGTAAGGGTTTCTAGTCCTATTTTAGTATATGACGGCTGAAGAGTTGATTCTGTTTGACTGCTTACTTCAAAATGAATTTGCAAAAAAGTGTGTACTTCTCTACAAATTAGCCTGGGAGATGTTCTGTATATATGTCACATCCCAAGCAGAGAGAAAGATGCGGATGGATGCTTCCTCCACTGAGCCGGTGGCTTGATGGTAATCACATCCCTGGTTTTTTTCTTCCCTTTTCCAGCTTGTCTACCATTCTCAGTTTTAACGTTCTTCAGCTGTCAGACTCCTTTGGAGGAAGGCAGCCATCTGCTACAAATCACATCATGCTCTGAATCAAATGTAACAATGCACACTTGCGGCCATGTAAACACAGGCAAATGACGGAGGAAGACAAATCACAGTTGTAGAGAGACACAAAGATACCCCAAAGAGTTGAGCGTGTTTGAGAAAGCACACATAAAAAAAAAAAAAAATAAATTTAAATGATTAAAAAGCACCAAAGTAAAACAAACTGTAAAGAAATGTAAGAAATGTAATTATGAAGGAATTCATAATGCCAAAGACTGGGTTGTTTGTGTTTTTCGTCAAACCTTAAAACTAATGATATGCACAATTTCAGCACTTTTGTGAACTAAAACTGTTAAAATGAGTTAGTCTATTTTATGTAGGCTAATTTTGTTAGGCAGTGGAAACCAGCTTGAATTGAATTCACTACAAACGTTATGCTGTTAAAGATATACATTGAAAAAACACTTTATAAAATGTTTATCATTTATCCGGTGATATGATTTTTTTTTATTAACAGCGGTGTTTCCCCTACCATTATACAAGCAGGGCGCCCCGCCCTGTCAACAGAACCAAACTGTCCCTCCCTCCCTGTCGACAACTGTCGGCACTGACGTAGCACTAAGCTAGCGGCATGCAATACAGGCATGCTGCTAGCTAAAGGAGCTAGAGGTAGCTCTGCTTCTCTCACACTAATGTAAACGTATCGCCACTTCTTCAAATTATTACAACAAACTTTTTGGTGGATCTCCAAGCACCAGCTCATACCGCCCCCCCCCCCTCCCGTGGGGTCCGGGGACCCCAGTTTGAGGACCACTGCTCTAGGGGAAACACTGAAAAGGGCTGACGAACAGTTGACGCTAAAGTTTTAAATCACGATTTTGCACAATACGTAATACGGAGTGTGGGTTTTGAAAAATTCAGCTAAAATAATGTCACCTTTCAACACAATATCTGTAAAATTGACAGGATATTCATCTCTTTTTGTGTTTTTAGGGACCAACTGGCTTTTGCTGCCATTTTGAATTTGGTTGGCTCCAACGTTTGATCAGTCGTAGAAGTACATTCACTGACAACTTCCTAAAAGTTTCACTAAACACACTCCTAACAGTTAATGGAAAATATTAAACAAAGATCTTGCACACTCAGAATGTGTTAGTGAGCAATCTCAGCTACTACCACATCAAACTTACGGTAAATATCTGTAAAACTGACTGAGTTATAGTCAATTTATGTTTTTTTTTTTTTCTTAAGGTCATTGTGCTCAAAACAAAAAATAATCAGTCGTAGACGTAAATTTATTGATTCTTTTTGAAGCGCTCATAAAAGTCCAGCGATTCATAATATATTTTGGAAAGAAACATGCACACAAAAACACTCAGACACACACATAGGCCAAAATCATTATTTTCTGCTTTTGCCTTTTGGCATTAGGCAACAAAAATAGATCCCAAAAGGGAGAAGGTGAAATGCAAAACCTGAAAGTCAGTAATCACCTGTAGCCACCAGCTAAACCTCCAAAAAGCAGCTCAGGGATCTCTGAGAGCGTGTTAAGAAGCGGTCAATGAGAAAGGTCACCTCTCTGATCGTGTCAGGTGATAACGTGGGGAAAACAGCGCTCAGATAACCCAAACGATAATGCAAAGATAAAACAAGAAGCAAACACACAAGCTCTCTTTACACAGCACTGCAGCAACACAAAGACGCTGCAAAGAATCCGCAAATGAAGCCGAAGATAAATTTATAACAAACATTGCACAAGAAAAAAATATCAAGCGGAAGGTAAATGAAGGGAAGAGAATAGTTGCTTTTAAAGATGAGAAGGAGGAATGAGAACCAGTGACAGACAGAACAAAGACACATGGAGATAACAGGAGAGCGACACAGAAATAACACGTCAGCGTGCACTCATAAGACTGACATTGCAATGCACGTGTACAAAACATTGACACTGCAGAGACAAAAAAAAAAGTATCAGACAATTCTGTTACTTCTAGATAAGAGACACCCTGAATACTTGTGCAGAAAATAAGTATTTGAATGACAAGATCTTTTTTTTTTAAAGACAACATTTGCAAATAAAATGTGCACCACAAAAATAAACTATCTGTAACTGCAGAGGGAGTAACAAGTTTAGTGAGAAAAGTCCAAAACAAGGCCTGAGACAAAGCTCAAAGTGTGAGTTTCTTCCACTGCTGCAACCAATTTGGATCCTTGGAGTGGATTTAACAATGTGCTGATGTTTTGTTTTGTTTGTAATACACTTTGATGGAAAGGTAATGATCTGAAATCACCTCATAGGAGGCTAAGACACTCATGTGCTATACATCTACCTGTCCCCTTTCGATTTTCCACCCTGAACTGCTGACCATCTCCACATTCAGACCCTGGAGAAAACTGTGCAGGAGAAACATCCTCCATTAGACCACACTTTAGGCTCCATTCTTCATTTGTTATCCTCATCCATTTATACGTCCCTCTCCTGGAAGTAAGAGCCACAGTTGTGTGACTTACCGTATTTTCTGGCGTACAAGTTGCTGTTTGTTGCATAAATTTGCAAGTACTGCGACTTTTACACTGAAGCGACATGTTTTTTTTTTCCCCATACAGGTAGTCCCCGGTTTATGGCTGAGATCCGTTCTAACGGCTCAGCCGTAAACCGATTCAGCCTTAAACCGGAAC
>JARVGV010000630.1:21912997-21937489 GCA_031762435.1 Hypsolebias longignatus | reverse complement strand
CCGCCAGGGGGAGCTGTTCCAGTTTACGACCGTATCGGTATCCGACCGGGTCGTTGGAACGGAACTCGGTCGGAAACAGGGGACTACCTGTATCTGTTATTTATATATTCTCTGTTGCTTTTGTCATTCTCCGTTATTGTTTTATATCTTGTGTGATTCCTTGTGTATGTTCCTTTGCATTGAAACTCTGGCACAACAATTTCCTGTGGGATCAATAAAGTTCTATTTTGTCTTATCTTTTATTATTCTGCAGGAACAGCCTATTGTTTCTGCTCGAATAGATGTGAAAAGCAAAAGTGACGGTAAATAAAGGTTTACAGAATAATGTTTGTATGAAATGCTCTAAAAGTTTTGGAAACAAAGTTGTTTTAAATTAGCAGTAATCCATTTCAGTCTTGGCCCCACTCGGCCATTAGATTTCCAGTCCATTCAGAATGAAACTCCAAACTGGGTTCAAAGATTTATTTACAGCAGAGAAAATATTGTTTACAACTTTTTCACTGAAACCCACTTCAAAAGATCCGACGGTTCACCATCAAATGTAATTCATTCACATTAACTAAATGTTCTGCTGCCTTTTGGACAAATTTAAAAAAAGTAGAAACGTTTTGAACCACGTTTGTTAAAAGGATGCTGGCACTTTTAGTCAAGAGTGAAAACCACTTTTGTACGTCAAAATGGAACTGAGTCGTAACTCAAACAGCAAAACAAAAAAATAAAATACAGGAACTCTTTTTTTATCTGTTAAGTAAAAATAAAAGTTTTGTAGCTTTTTCTTAACACTTGTTTGAGTTGTAAAATAATGTGATTTTAAGTTGTATCACCAGCTTTGAATCATTATTCTGACTCACTCCATCCAGATCCAGTTTCTATTGAACACATTCATTCAACCTTTATTTAAACAGGTTAGTCTGAGTCAAGGGGACTCATTTACAAGAGACCTGTTTTAAACACAGAACACAGATGAGGTAGACAACAACAGACAATCATAGAAAAGCATATAAAATGAAAAGTAAATAAAATAAATTATATAAAAACAAATCAGCAACAAGCTACATTATAAAATAATGTAAAATACTAAAAATGGAAACATTGTTTTTTTTTGCAATGAACTTAAAAGTTACTTACCAAAGTTAGTCATGGAGTTCCTCAGGGTTCAGTGCTCGGACCAATACTCTTTACATATGCTTCCATTAGGTAAAGTTATTAAACAGCATGAGATAAATTTTCATTGTCATGCTTATGATACTCATTATATTTGTTCATGAAACCAATGAATCCAATCAGCTACTTAGACTACAAGTAACTGATTGGCATTTTATGTATTAAAGACATAAAAACCTGTACGACTCTTAATTTTCTGCTTTTAAACTGACAAGATTGAGGTTTTAGTTTTTGGACCTGAGCATCTTACGAATACCATTTTCAGTCTTTCACTTCCTCTGGATGGCATTAATCTGGCCTCCAGCTCTAAAGTTAAAACCTTGGTGTTATTTTTGATCAGGACACATCTTTTAACCCCCACATAAAATATGTCACCAGAGCCGCTTTCCTCCACCTGCATAATATCACTAAAATTAGAAACATCTTATATAAAAAAAAGATGCAAAAAATTGGTCCAGGCATTTAACTTGAGACTTTTTTTACATAAAGTCACATTTTACTTGAGTGTTAAGGCACAAAACATCAAGCCTTAAAAAAATAAAGTAAAATGTGTTTGTCAATTACTAAACACAAAAAGTTAGAATAATTTAATTTTATAATTCTGCAATAAATAAGACCATTCGTTCAGACACTTCTGAACTCGCTTTGTTCTGTTCAGAGTCACATGACTCTTGAACTTGGAACAGGCCGTCAAATAAATTCCTATTTTATATATTTATCTGTTATGTGTGTGTGAACTCCTCAATATCCTACGCACAAACACCATAACATACATTAAGATCATGCACAAAGCTGCAACACAAACACACACACACACACACACACACACATTCATCACCTATGCTAAGTGCTCTTATCTGTGCAGAGGTGAGTGACAGGAAGGGTGGTGCAGAGGGAAGTGTCCTTTAGGTATCTTAATTATGGCTCCTCTCCTCCCTCTCGCTGTTACCATCCTCAGGGGAGGGCAAGACAAAAGGAAGGCAATGTTTCATCTCTGCTGCCATGGTATTTTAAATTCCAGAGGGAGTAAGAGGAGAGAGACAGCAGGATGTGTCTTTGAAAAAAGAAGGAAGACAAAATCAAATGACGCTTCTCTTTCCCCTCTGTTTCTTGCCTTCTTTGCGGCTGTGTTTAAAATAAGGCATCTTAATAAAGGCGTTTTAATGGCGTCAAGGCAGGCAAAAAAAAAAAAAAGGTGCAACTTGATTACTGTGACAGTTTTATTTAATGAGCTCAAAGCCTCTGGCTCTAACTTGCTATTCGTTTATTACTTTGTTGCGGAAAGATGTATATGTGACAAAACGGAGCGAGGGGAGTGAGAGAATGAGGCTGAACGCTCTTTTTGTGGAAGTCGTCCATGACATTAGCCATCTTTGTGATTTGCATCTGCCTCAGAGCTCCTGGTCCCACAGGAGAAGGCAGCTCTGCCATGACAAAATGGGTGGGTGTCACCAACACCTCGGCAGGTAGGCAGACAGAAAAACAACATGCTATTAACTATTGATGGGAATAAAGTGCACTCACAGAATGTTGGCAGCTCAATGCATGGTGGATGTGAATATAAATATGGGTATCAGCGTTAGGAAAAAGATTTGAAGAGAAGGTGATGTGGAGGTATTGGTGCAGTGGCATCCAAAGTGCGGCTCTCGGGCCATTCGTGGCCCTTAGAGCGATTTTGTGCGGCCCATGACTGCAATTAAAGAATGGTATAATTTTGGCCCACAGGTTTAAAAGATTGATGTGGACGTTTAGATTTAATGGTGAGACTTTTTAAATACATTTTTTTAGGTTTAACAGCAACATTGATTAAAATAATAGTCTCAGACTGAGCGATATTATATAATTCAAATATTTAGCTATAATCCCTTTATCTTACAACAAACCTTCAAACTTGACAGTGTTTTCAAAGAAAATTCAATTCAGTTTATTTATATAGTGCCAAGACACAAAATAATTTCAGTTGATGTAGTAATCGACGTGGAGAAATCAGACGTTTTTAAAAGTATTTAAAGTGGAATCATAAACAAAAAAGTTGATCAGTTATCAGTGTCCCTTCAAACCTCCTATTAATCTGTTTCAACGTCTGCCAGCTGGACGGGTTTTCAGAATGACTCTTTTCGGCCGTCTATGATCCAAATGGGTGATTGAAGCTGCACCCCCTTTTTTAAAGAACAGCTACTCATTTTAGGCTTTTGTCTCTGAAAACGAACGAAAATTAACTTTCCATGTACAAGAAAACAAATAATAGACACTCCACCCCACCATCCCCAAAATCTAATAAATTACATTATTTAAATAAATAAGGTTAATGTTTATGAGGCTCCTAATGTTCTGGATCTACAATAATTTAACAAACTTTTAGCCTTTCTCCAAAATATTGTTCAAATTGTTGAGTTTAAAAATGAGAAGGGAAAAAAATATATATATTTTCTTGAATCCAAAATTTTAGGCCCATGAGTCCTTTCATCTAGTACAACAGAGCTTTAGGGCCATGCAAAAAATAAAAAATAAAAAAAAACATTGTCATGCTAAGAAAAAAATAAAATAAAAGCCATAAAATTGTAGGCGTGTCAGCAAATGACCAATCCGAAGCTAAACGAGTCGTAATATTATCCAAACTCCGACATGATAAAGCAGGTTTACCGCATTTTAACTGTGGTAAAATGAAGAATGTTGAGCATGTCAAGTTATACTTTGGTATTGGTTTTACAAATAAGGAGATGGTTAATCTGTCAGCACATCAGCATCACATGATTGTCAGGACTCTGAACCTGCTTACAGTAAAGTGGTACTCTCTGATGGGCTGCAGCAGCTCTCTGCAGGTAAGGAGCTTTGGTCATTTGCTGACACGACTACTAGATTATCTGACCAGTCGCGTCGTGGAACCTACTCATGGTAAAAAAATAAAAATAAAATAATTAAAAAAAATGAGAGCTGACAAAAAAAAAAGTCTCGTACAACTTTATTCTCATAGTTTTATGGCTTTTATTTATTTATTTATTTTTCTTTGTGTGGGGCTAAAGCTCCGTCGTACATCTAGACAGTTCTGGCCCGCCTGTGAAAACGTTTAGACACCTGTGCATTAGTAGGTGGAGCTGGAGGAGTGATGGTAGTGATACCTGGTAAAGAGACATTAGAGGGATGCAGAGGGAGTCTATAAAAGCAAACTACTCCTTAATGTCTCTCACAAGTGTGATAAAGGCACAGAGCTGCAGCGCCGAACACTGGCCTTTTCCATTTGAGTGAACAGAGCAAAGGAGCATTCAGAGATCAACTATTCTACATAAATGCTAATAGAAAATGATTTTGTGAATTTGCTCTCCCCCCCCCCCCCCACCACACACACACACACATACACACAAAAGATTATTTAAAAGGTCAGCTCCTTTGTTTTGGGATACAAGCCCCCTCTCATGAAAATATTGACTGAGAGAAGGTGAGCGATGCAAAGTGCGGCCTTAAAATGAGATGGCCAAAGATCTTATCTGTATTCTGAGAGCCAGGCCTCTTATAAATATTGGAAGAAGGACACTGGTGGGGGGAAAGGAAACGGCCAAATGGTGCATTTGAGAAATGGCACACCTGAGCACCACGCGGGGTATCATCTCCTCCTGTCAGATCCCATCCCATTTGATCAAAATAATTGCCACCTTCATCGTTATCATCAGTTCTGTCATCTTCACTGGCGCCATTCTCCATCTCATCAAGACTTCTTTGGCTTCCAAGAGAAGGGAGGAGGATTTTGGGACCCGATCAAAACGCTTACATCTCATCTGTGAAAAATCACTCATGGTGCCCCCCCTCAAAGTCATCACCATATTTATTGCTTCAACGCTGCAGATCTTTTTCCACCTATTTAGTTATTCTGACAAAACCAAATATTTGATTGATGCCAGACTAGCAGAGAGAAAGGGCCCTGTAATATATGGTTAACAAGAAAAACAAATAAATAAATAAAAGGCAAAAATGAAATAAGGACAGCCTGAAAGTTGAAAGACGGGAAACAATAACACTGAAATACCGTATTATCTGCCCTATAAGCCGCATAAGTCTAAATATGTCTAATAAAATGGAAAAATCTATAAATATGTCGCTTTGCCGTATTTATAAAATTTGTTCATTTTTAAAAAAACAATACAAAACAATCCCATAAATGATAACATACAAAATATAAGAAAAAAGAAAGGTAGCAAAAGGAAGAAAAATTCTTATTATATCTGTCCCTTTTTTCAAACAATTAGTTCAATCAAAAATAATCTTCAGTAACAAAACAAAATGAATAACTCTTTCTTATTGTTCAACTCTAATACAATACACATTACGCTACATCAGGTATATTTTTTAAACAATTCAGTTTTGCCGTATACGTCGCATCTATTACGCGTCACTGCTAACAACCCGGAAATGTGGGCTAGTGTTGTGCCAAAAATCGATTGCAGGAGCATGCATGGGAGGAATTTAACAAGATTAACACAAAAACAATTATTTGTTGGCTCGACTTTACAGTAAAAGTGTGTCTCAGTTTAACTTTTACTTAATAAATGCACTTCAATGGTCAAATTAGCTGCATTTCGCCGAGGCGGTGCAGTGAACTGAAGGTTATTTGACGGTTGCTCCAGGCAGAAGATGGTGTCAAGCTATGGCAAGCCTATTGTGTCATTATTAACCACTTTTACCTATTGCATGATACAACGGTATGCCATACAGCTCGACTGTCTTCTCGCGGCTGAAAATGGTAGTAGTCAATAGTTTCAGTCAGAACAAATTAAAACGGTCATATCCCAGCAATAAGCTGGTTTATAAATATGGGGAAAAATCCATAAATATGTTGCTTTGGCATATAAGTCTCAGGGCATGCAAATTATGTAAATAACTGTGGCTTATAGGGTGAAAAATATGGTAGTTGTCACAAAGCAGCAAGTTTTTGTTTTTTTGTCAAACTTCCAAATATGCATAAATCAAGCACTTTTAATTTAGGATACAATAAAAAAAAGGTTTGTAAGCTCAATCAAAAAACTGGTCCAGATGAAATGATTTAACCTTCTTTAGGACACAACATTGTACATTTCAGTGATGGATTAGACTGCAACATGGCTGTGTACAGTCTCTAAATTTACATCTACGTCTGTCAGCATGGCTCTCATTGAGCAAATCTCTTTGTGCGGCTCAATGTGTCGCATCTGCTTCCACTTTAAGAATCCTGCACAACACAATACAAGAGGCCGGCCAAAGCTCAGCGAGAGCAACGTCAGCTCACCCACGAGCAGACGGGCTTGTCATGCAATACTGCAGTTCAAAACACACTCATACTCTCACACGCAACACAACAATCGGCCCACAAACACCTCCCGAAACGGAGTTGCGCATCTTGTTCTCTCAAAACAGATGCACGTGCATCAAAGTCACCTCCAAACGTGTCACACGCTCAAATGAAGTTAACAGCCCCACATTAAACAGCCGTCTTGTATTAAAGTGAACAAGTCTGATTAAACTGCAACATGTTGTGGAGAATTACCCCCCATAAAATGTATTTACGGTCAAAAGCAGTTTGTATGGAAGCTGTTAAGTGTGTTAAATGCAGGATTATAAATCTTCAGAGGAAGCTGAATGTGCAACAACGAGCTAATGATAATGCAAAAGGAAGTTAAGAAGCAAACTTATCAAACAAGCCTTACCTTGGCCATTTGGGCCTGAACCCCGGTGGCTTTGAGAGACGACACGGCCTTCTGTGCTGCAGCTGGACTGTCGAAATCAACAAAGCCATAGCCTGCATGAAAACAGAAGAGAGGAAGAGCAAAGGAAAAACAAACGTTATGCAAAAATGAAGGCAGACGACTAACAAGAAGAATGACGGGCACTTGGTAATTGTAGCAGTAATAAGTTGGTAACATGACTACAGAGGCTGCCAGTTTTCATATCTGGTGAGCACTACATTGTTTGATAATTAGCGACACTGACAATCATAGGGGGATGCTATGCATCTTAATTAGTAGCATGGATGAGCGATTTAGTAATAACAAACCACGGCACCCTGCCCACCTCTACCTCCACACTCCCCGATTCACAAACAGATACACTCGGTGCATCGGCATGCATAAACAGAAGTGCACGCAGTGGATGCTTGGGGTTTAATGACAACTCGTAGGCGCTGGTGTTAATTAAGGTAATGATCAGTTATGAGAAGTCCATGATGTAAAATCAGTGAGTAAAAAAAAATATATTGCCGGCACACACTCTCGTAAAAAGAGAGGTCAGTTAAATCTTCAAAACATCAATTTTCACTTGTTCAGCCTTTTGATTTTTGGAGACTGTGAAACTGGCAGAGCCGCAGCGTGCTCCTCAATGGCCAACATATTAACACAACCCCATTTCACAGCCTCCATAATCCTCTCCCCGGTAACAAATCTCTCAAAGGTTGACAGCATAGCAGAGCTGCTGCCATTTCTCTCCCCCTCTTTCTTCAACTCCATCTGTCTCACACACTCATAAAGACACACTTTATAAATTTCTCAGAATTTAACCTCTCCGTTCATCTTCTTACTGCCTTTTTTTTCCCTGCCCTCTTTCTCTAAAACACTTTCTCTCTCTGTCTATCTCTCATATATTTCTTGACATTAACAGTCGCTAGCCCCCATCTGGAAATTCATCAAAGGCGGGAAGCAGGGGGAACGAAATCTGCGGCTGTGATTTATGAGTTATTGTGATCCTGACGTTCTGCGGGATGTATCGGAGACAGGGGGTCACGTCTGTGTTAATTAAAATTTGGTGGCGGATTAAAAGCAGTCAATGGTGCCCTCTGATCCACTGTTTCAGAAGGAAAGTGTAATTAGAAAAGGATAATAGCTGTGAGATTTGTAGGGGTGAGGGTGGATGGGGTCTTAAACACCTTACTTTTTCATCCCTGAGTTTAAGAGTTTACACAAACAACAACAATGTTGCTTTTTTTTCTTCGATCATGTGACGTGTGTGCTGCGGTGTTGAAGAGGGGTCATTTTCCAGTTGGATGGCGCTCTTGGGGAGGTAGGTTAATGTGAAAATCATAACCTGTGGTAGAAAAGAAATCAAGCATGAGGACTGATTAATGGTCAGCTCTTAGAGCGGAGCTGGGAGTGCTTCTTTAACTGTGGGAATATGAAGAGGTTGAGCA
Organism: Hypsolebias longignatus; assembly: GCA_031762435.1. Classification (NCBI taxonomy): domain Eukaryota; kingdom Metazoa; phylum Chordata; class Actinopteri; order Cyprinodontiformes; family Rivulidae; genus Hypsolebias; species Hypsolebias longignatus. Next base: position 21,929,178 of record JARVGV010000630.1, on the reverse strand, counting down.
ATACAGCAGTCCCTCGCTACTTCACGGTTTGTTGTTCGCCGACTCGCTCTGTCACGGTTTTTCAAAATAAGATTGGACACGATACACAACTGGCTGACTGATGGATGAGCCGCACAATCGGCATGGGCTTTTTATTCAAAATAAATAATTTAAAATTATTCAGCCACTGCTGCACCTCCGTGCAGGCCACACTGCAGGACACGCTTCCTGCTGCAGCTGGTCAGCTGTTCTCCACGCAGAGCGGATAAGTGGGCGTGGCCAAGAGAGCTTGCAGGGGGCTGAGAGCAGCGGGAGGGAAATCATGACATTCTCTGCTCTTTTAGAGCATTTAGAAACATTGTTTAGAATACTGCAATAGTGTGGGAAGGGTTTAAAATGCCTTACATATAAATACTAAAACTACTACTTACTACTTGTACTACTTTCCCTATTTCACTGTTTTTCACTTATCAAGGGGCTGCAAGGTACAGATCTCCCATTAATGAGGGACTACAGTATATCCAGATTTAAGAAGGCAGATGTTAAAGGAACTGGGCTTTTTATGTTAAAATGGAAATTCCTGTTAAGATTTGTTTTCGAGCAGCTTTAAGAGCACAGTGCATCTAATCATTTACATCTGATAACCTTAAATTTGTTTTTTCTTTTTTTTTCAGATAGTCTACCATATATCATTGATGTTTGGTAAGATATTCTGTTGTGTCAGCAGGTGTTCCTACATAAAACAGTAGAATGTCACATTTTCATAAAACAAACAAACAAAAAAAAAACGATATACATTTTATAAAATCTTAAAAATAGATGTAGCAACTATCTATCCATACGTAGATCGATCGAATGATCCGTCCATCTACCAATTATCTTTACCTTCTTCTTTTTTGGGTTGTGAGGGGTCACTGGTGCCCACATCCAGTAATCACTGTGTGGGAGATAAGTCTTCAGTCCATCACAGGGACACATAGAGACAAACAAGACAACCATTCGCTCTCTCACTCACACCTAGGGACAATTTAGAGTTACAAATCAGACTACCGTGCATGTTTTTGGTCTGTGGGAGGAAATAGTGATGGGCGGATCGATCCAAATATTTATAGTATTGATACCAACATTGGTATTGATATTGATCAATACCAGTGCAATGCGATCAATACTTTAGCTTCAGTTTTTCTCCTGTATGCACTGCAGTGGTTTCATCAAAGATGGAGCTGACTGTGTAAGTGCCGCTCCTGTCACAGCACAGAGCAACTTTGCAAAGACAGGCAGGGCTCCCAGAGAGGCTTCTGGTAATATTTCTTTGAACTCAAGGCTTTGGAGGTTTTTTTGTTATTTGCCCTTTATTTATTGTATTTTTCACTAATTATTTTTGATTTGTAATTATTTTTTTTCAAACCCAGAAAAGAAATTCACTCGAGGAGACATTTTGTTTTATTCCTTTATATCCTAAATATATTGTATTGATTTTATAACATTTGTCGCAGTGTGATATGTACAGTTTGTTTCCTTAAGAAAAAAATCCAGAAAAGGAGTGCAATGAAGGGATATTTTTTATTTAATTATTGTAATTTCTAAACACAATGTTTGAATTTATTTTTGAGTGATCATTTTGTGCACTTTGTTTAAGGGGAAAAAAAATCCAGCCATCCCAAGATATGTGGAAAACTGTTTTGTTACCATTCTATTTTTTCAGAAAGAAACGTTTATTACAATAAAGTATTTTTTATTTACTTATAAACTTTGCCTAGTTCTATCCTGGGTTTTAACTAATAAATGATCCAAAGGAAAAATCACAAAACACTTAAACATCATCAAAATCAATAGAAATCATTAAAAGTATTGTATCAGTATCAGTATCGGCGACATTGGACCTGTATTTACTTGGTATCGATCGATATTGCAGTATCGCCCACCACTTATAGGAAACCGGAGTTCCCGGAGAAAACCCACTAATGCACAGAGAGAACATGCAAACTCCATACAGAAAAGTCCCTGGACGGTATTCGATCCGGCGATCTTCTCGCTGACAGGCAACACCTCTAACAACTGAACCACATAGCAACTAAATGTAGCAATTTGTAATTTGATTGCAATGACGATATAAAAGCTGCTATGTTTGTTCTATTGCCACTCATTTTGACAGCACATTTAGGGAATGACATAATCTTACTGAGGCCCTCTGGGAAATGATTCACTTTAATAATCAGAATATTCCAATAGTGGATACTGGGATCCACAGATTATGAATTTAATATTCGCCCCCATTACCACCTGGAGTGCACTCATCAAACTTTAAAGAGGATGAGTATTTTAGAAACGCTGACCCATATTCAAACTCAGTACTGAAAGAGGAGAGGAACGCGAGTAAAAAGGTGTGTACACAGGAAGGTGGATGACGGGAGGTGGTCTATTGAGGGTCAGTTAAGAAGGACTGAACTGCCGTTCAGTGAGCCGGCTGCAGTCATAAATCAGGTCTGCTCTTTTCCGGTGGTCTTAATGCGACTGACGTGACTGTAATTGTTAAATTGTATCCACAGGATTAAGTTATTAAAGGTTTGCGTTGCTAATAAAATGATAGATGACAGACATTTTAAGAAAGAACAGCTGTGCTGTATTTTTCCATTTCAGTGCACTCTATCAATCTGTGAATATTTTGTTTCAATTCTAAGAAGCTTCAAGGTAAGTGAATCATGCAAAGCATTTTAAAAAGAAAGATTTATAAATAATATTTATACATGTGAAGATATTTTAAAGGGCTCTGAAGCTACTTTTTTTTTTAAACTGTATTTCCAAGCCATGCATGCCAAGTTCATTGTAGATGGATGCCAATAATGTCTGTCTCATTAGTGCAGAGGTTACATAACGAAGACTTTCACGATGTTATAAAAAACTTGGAACTCCACACTCTACAGACGTTTTTAAATTAAGAAAACCTCCTGAATGGGAAATGTCACAAACTACAGGACAGAAGTCCACTTGTTTGGTTTCCTTAAACTTCTTTTGGATTTACCATGTCCTGCCTGAGAATCTACACCAGCAAATGAGATTAACGAAAAATAAGAATCCGTTCAGAAACTAATTAACCTTTCTTCAATCAATTTTAAATGTAAATTCCTCAACAATCTGAAAACAGTTGACGCACAGTTTCACTTTTCTAAAAATGGTGTTAGCATTAAAACTCAGCAGTAAAATATTTTTGTTACGGTTAGAAAATGTTCTAACATTTTCACAATTTATGTTCTCACACTCAAAAATATATCAATAAAATGTTAGGTATTTACCAAACAGCAGTTTCAGAAGAACTAGTGGAGCTTAAACTTATTATTTTCATCTACATATTAACACATTGACAAACACCAAAAAGACATACCAATTAAACATATAATTATGAGAACATTTAATTATTTTAGTGCAGCCTGTTGTTAAAAGTCTGCAATGCAAATTTTTTCATGTTGCACCAGAAAAATGGAATTTCCCACCTTGTAAATATAATCCGCAGCTAAATTACTGTGTATTGTATATTTGTGCAAAAATTGGTTCATACAAAAATAAAACAAATAATTTGATAGTATAATTCGATAAATATACCGGTAGATAGAAAATAATTTAAAACAGCTCATTAGGTATCTAAAATTTGCTAAAATATGTCAAGCATGTCAAAATATACATTATCTAACCACAGTGAGCAAATACTATTTTTACACAACCTATGCTGGAACCTGCAGCCTCAGGATTATAACATTACAGCACTGACCACCGAGCTACAACAGCCTCACATTTAATCAAACAAAAACAGCATTTTTACTTTTACGCAATACTGGATCAAACCTATAAACAAAGTAAAAAAGACAAATCTGAGGATAATGAGGTATTTTACTAGAAGTGTTGAATATCTATAAGATTCAAACAGACAAATGAAGATCTTGCACATGTGTGATCACTTGAATTGTGAGAATTTCTCTCTTTAGTTAATAAATATCTCTCCTTGAATATATAAAAATGATCCAATAATAGAATCCATAGCCAGGCTTGTGCAGTTTGCAAATGTGTGTAAATATTTGCATGCTGTGTGTTTTCAGGTGCTCAGTGAGGTCAATTAATTGCTAAACTTTCAAACCTCAAACCAGTGCTGCACGTGACCAAATTTTTATATATTTTTTACTATAATTATGAGGACTTTTGTTAGTTTGCTTCATGAAATAACTGGAACACAGCATCAGGTATTAAAACACAAAGACATTTCCATTTAAGTGTACAAGTACATTTAGAGGTAGAAATGAGAACATTTGTAATTTTAGAACCATCTTACCATCCTTTTTCAATATAAGGTGTGGTTGCAGTGACAGTTGGTGAAAGGGAGATATCCCAACATCCCTCACTGAGCAACACTCCCCAGCTCCTCCTGGGTGATCCTAAGGTATTCCCAGGCCATCATACAATAAAATCCCTCAAGAGAGCACTGACTCTGTATGGGGGGTTCCTTCTAGTGGGGTATGCCTGAAAAACCTCCAGAGGGAGGTGACCAAAGGTATCCTGACCAGACACCCAAACCACCTTAGCTGACTCGTTTTCAAAGGTGCAGCAGCTCGAATGCAATCTCCCGCTGGATGACAGAGCTTCTCTCTCCAAGACTGAGGTCAAGCACCTTACACAGGAAGCTCATTTCAGCAACTTGTATCCAGGATCTCATTCTGTCAGTCATAATCCATATTTCATGACTGTAGGAGTGAGTTGGAACATAAATGCATCAGTAAATTGAAAGTTTTGCCTTTTGGCTCAGGTCCCTCTTTATCACAATAGTCCAGGCAAATACCTTGCTACTGTGGTATAAAGCCTTAATCCATGGACCCATCTCTTGTTTCATTTCAATACTCAAATATACTTTAACTCCACTACTAGAGGCAGAGATTCATCCCCTAACCTTTTTCTGGTGAAGAACCATGGCCTCATATTTAGTAGATTCAACTCTCATCCCAGCAGATTCACTGTCTGGTACAAACCACTCCATTGCACAATGAGGGCCATGGTTTAAATACAACAAAATAGTCCCATGATCTACCAAAAGCAGGCATGAGACCTTCAGGTACTCAAACTTAATACCTTCCTCTCTACAACCTCGACTTGAAATCTTGTCCACAAACAAAAGAAACAGAATCACAGACAAGCACCGTTGTGCCAAAAATGCAAACACAGCTCTTGCTTTAGACACGTGTTGTATATAAACTGTCTGGCAAATCAATGCAACCATCACATAGTCCAGCAGAACACCACAAAATATTTTAGGAAACATGGTCACACACCCTCTCCAGGTCTACTAAACACATTTGGACAGGACTATCAACCCATGCCACCCTGTGCAACACTGAGGGTGAAGATCTGATCCATAGATCCCCAGCTCAGACTAAATCTACACTGCTCCTCCTGGATCCAAAATTTGACAATCAATTAAAGCCTCTTATCCAACAATCTAGAGCAGAATTAGAAACATTCTCAGGAAGGCAGAACATTGTGATCCAAAATAGATAGATCTCCTTTATACAAATTAGGACTACCACCCTTTCCAGCGAATGCATGTCATAAATGGTAAAAATGGTAAATGGACTGTACTTATACAGCACCTTTCTATCTAATCAAGATACTCCAGGTGCACTTCATCACCTGTGCCCTGATTTACCCATCCACACAGCACTCTACAAGATCTCTACAAAGCTAATCTGAATCTCTAGAGGCTAATCAGTGCTTTAGATCACATTCATACACATCAGAACCAATGAGTGTCTTGCCCAAGGACAATTCAACATGTGGCTGTTGGTGAAATCAACCCCTCAACTCTCCTGTTATAGGACGACTGCTCTAATCACTCAGCCACAGTTGCCCATGTGTCATACTCATCCTCCACGAAACACTGAAGACAAAAGTCATAAAAAAGACCCAAAATTCAGTGAACTAACCCCAAAAACAATAGGTTTTAAATAGTTGAATTCTATACCATATCTGTGACAAGCATGTTTGTAGCTACATAAGCTATTACTGCTGCACTGATACTCTGAGGCTCTGAGCTAAAGACAACGTTGGTTGGGTTGTAAAAACCAAGGAGGGTCAAGAAACGTTGTTACACTCGACTGAAGACAGCCCATTTCACACACTTAAAGAACACACTCATCTTCGTGGCAGATGTTGCTACAGAAAGGCTCTCTGAAGTTAAGCCCGGGCTGTAGTTTCTGTATTCAGCGAGGGTACTGTAGAGTTACAATCTCAAGTGGGACACAGAGGGCAAGGTGTTGCTTTGAAGCCACTGCACAAACACAAACACCCAATCGATAGCTGTCACTTAAAAGCAGCTCAAAGTGACTGACTACATGGGTGGCTGCTGATAATATTGTGTTGTTGCACGCTAATATTGCAAGAGCGCACACAGCAATGCTGAAGGACGCGTGCACGCAGGAGGGATGAAACCTTCACTTTCACACAGACACACACACACACAGCTTGAACAGACACACAAAATGTCTCTGAGAGGAATAAAGACAACATGAGCTGCCATATCATATTTCCTGGTCTGGCTCTAACTGGGAGCCTGTCAAGATAAAAGGACCATCTTCAATCAGTTACTACATGACAGCACCATGCCTCCATTGCCTCTACGCTTGTGTATGAGGCAGGGTGCTTCTTAACGCAGACCCCTTCAGGAGGTGTAGCGGCGCAGTAGATGTCACCTCGGGCTATGCTCACACAAAAGTCTTCAGTGGGAGAGGAGATAAGGGACTCATTACAGCGAGTATCGACATATCAATCAACTTTACATCATTCATGCATTCACCATCAAATTATGCTAATCCTAATTACTGCAGGGGAAATTGCTATTCTTTATCTGCTAATAGTCAGGATTGTTTGGGGTTTCCTGCCTACAATATCCACCATTATTTTCCCCGATATGTCAATTTTTCACATTCTCGTATTCAGCACTAATGATCCCATTTTGCACCACATACAATAGAATAATAATGCCTTAAGTATGCATAATGAATCAACGCCGGGTTACCGTGAGTTACAATGGCACACCAGACAAGGCAGTGTAATTGTTTATGTCCTTGTGAGACATGAAAAAAGTTATGAAGCTGTTGTTTCACGTGGATGATTAATTTATATGGTTACATTGATGTTTATAACTCAGGCCTTGCATACATTACTGTTTATAATGGTGAAGACTGATGGGCTACACAACAACTATGCATAAAATGCTGTAATATAATGATAAATTATTTTATATGTACGGTATAAACCTTTACCAAGAATTGTATGCATTCCCTAAACCTCACACTGCATAAATACACAACTGTGCACAAACTTAAAGATGATTTGTGCCTTTATTTTGGCGAGTATGTATGTGTTTTTGTCTCTATGTTTAAAATATGTTATGAGGTTAATCTATTTCAAGATTTAACAAAGTTAAGTCAGGTCCTCTAGACCAGGGGTGTCAAACTCACTTACAAAAGGGCGCCAAAATTAAAACCTTTTTCAAACTAAGGGCCAATTTCAGAAACTACATAAACTCAAATCAGATACCCAACATATTTCCTTGGTCACAGGTTCCTCAACAAGCGTTTGATTGGTCCCATTTGATGTTCTCTGTTGTGCTTTTGACATCATAATCAAAGATTACTGAAAAAATTTGAGAGATAAAAATGTTTCACATATCATCTTGAGGGCCAGATGTCAACGAGGGCCACATTTGGCCCCCGGGCCTAGAGTTTGACACATATGCTCTGGATGGTTTCTCTTTGTTGAAACGTTTCATCTTTCATCCAGAAGACTTCATCAGTCTGAGGAGCTGCAACAAACCCAGTCATAAATAGCACCATTACATAGTGGATTAACCAGTTTGATGGTGCTCCGGTGGTTTCTGTAGTCCGTCCTCTACCCCGTTGACTCGTATGAGGCAGTCATGGCCTCAAAATATCCTGATTCATGCTCAGAAATCTAGGTAGAAAAATCCAACCAAGTTAAGTCAGGTCCTCTGGACAGTTTTGCCAGATTATTGAGCATGAATTAGGATATTCTGAACCACTTCGACCAGCCTCACACAAACCGCTGGGAAGAAGGTGGATGAAAGCCACCTGAGCACCATCAAACTGTTTGACCCGAAGGTGCTATTTATAAGACTGAGTTTGTTGCAGCTCCTCAGACTGATGAAGTCTTCTGGATGCAAAATGAAACGTTTCAACAAAAAGAAACCGTCTAGAGAACCTGACTTAACTTTGCTAGATTTTTCTACCTGGATCATTGAGCATGAATCAGAATACTAATTAAAAATGAAGATTCTACAGTCAAGCAATCATAGAAAACACGAAATGGCCAAACTGTCTATTTTACACATATTGAGCTAAACTTTGTTGTGGTATTAGTTGAGAGTCTTTAACAGCTTAGTGGTTAGCACTGTTTCCTCCTAGCTAGAACGTTCTGTGCTCAATCCCAGTTTGGACCTAGGGTCTTTTTGTGGCGTTTGCATGTTCTCCTCGTGTTTGCTTGGGTTCTCTACAGGTATTCCAGTTTCCTCCCACAGTACAAAACTCATGCATGTTAGGCTGCCTTCAGACGCAGACCTCCCTGAAAAAGGAGATTTGTGATCTCATTGGGATTTGTCAGGTTTAAAAAAAAGGGTAAATAAATAAATAAAATAAAATAAACTTTAAGCTTGACATTCTAGTGATATGACTGTGTATATTGTAATCATCATGGTTTAACCAAAACAGGGATAACACCACTCCTGCTCTTCATAAGACGATCTTTGTTTAATATGCTGGCATAGAAAGTGGCAGAGGATATGCATTTATTCAAGCAATGCAAGGACGTTAGTAAATAAATTATTATTTCAGATTTTAAACTTGTAAATAATACAAGAAAAACTAAATGGGTCCTAGTTTTAATAGAAGATGGAGAAGCAAAAAATTAGGGAAAAACGATAATTAATTTGACAAAAAAAAAAAAAAAGTTGTTTATTCATTACCGGTTTTAGAACGTGTTTTTTTTTTATTTAGAAAAAAAAAAAAACAGTTGAAACTAGAACATTATTTTAGAAATGTAAGTTGTCCATGTGAAGTTGTGAAAAGCCCTTTTGCTTCGCAGAGTTGCGTGGGTGTTGGTTTTGGAAGGCTGTGGTAAGCTGTCCAAACACAGAGAGAGAGAAAGGTGGTTTTATGAAAGCGAGAAGGCATCTACGATGAACTGCAGCCAAGCCAAGACTGCCTTGGTCCCACTCCAAACCCAGAGGAGAGCATCCTAACAGTACTGCATTCCTCTGTCCTCTTTTTATCCTGCACCACCAACAGCTGACTGAGGATGAATTTTGTGGCCACTGAACCATGTGTATTTGCAGGATGGAAGAAATATTTGTGTATGACCTTCAAATATTTTTGTGTGAGGGATCTATGAGTAAACAAACAAAAAAACATACATTTATTTTTCTGATGCAGTGTACTATAGAGAAATATATACACTGCAAAAACATTCCATCCCTTTGTAATAAAAGTTCTGAATGTCATCAGAGCATTAATCCTGCAGCAGCTTCATGTCCATGTGAAGTCCTGGAAGATAAACAGTCTTGCTTCTATGCATTTAAAAAAAATAATAAAATGTGCGTTTATTGCAGCCGCTCAGATTGGAGACCCCTCATTTTCTTGTCCAGCGTCACTATTCCAGCTTCCTTGTTCTGGTCAAGAAAACTCATTTGCTGTAGAATAACTCACACAGAAGACTATTTTATATAAGACGCTGCTGACAAGATAGCAGTACAGGCAATTAACTTATCACCCTTCCAATGGATTTATAGCTGAGGTATACATCTCGGCCTGAAGCAGCCAGCCTATTGGCTGTATTGTATTTCTTGTTGTCTTCTCTGCAGGTGGAGGAGTGTCCTTGTCAGAGAGCTGCAGTCAGGATCTGCAGAGGGCAGAGAGCCAGGGCTCAGGGCCAAGGGAGCCACTGGCAGCTCATTGTGGCGATGACAAACTGAACACTAGGTTGGAAAAAAAAAAGTAATTCCTCATCCAATATCTGTGCAAGCATTATAAATGAGATCTGTTTAACTGTGAGGCACCTAAATTGTGTTCACACGTGCAAAAAGAGCTTTCCCTCCACTTTGTGGATGAAACAGTTTGAATATTAAAGCAAAAGTTTCCAAGCAACACTATTATATAAGGTTAGGTGAACATTTTAACATTTTTACAAGTCAAATATGAAACAAAGCTCCATAAAAATGTAAAACGTGTCTAGTCTAAAATAAGGAAAACTGCATTTTCATCAACTTTCTTGTTTTCCTGACCACTCAAGTGTAACACACATAATGCTGCACACCTTTATGGAGTATAAACTGATAACATTTCTTCTATATGCACACAAAGACACACACACGGGGATGTGCACATCAGGGGTTTCTAATTAGTCGATGACCCTGCTCTACTTCTTCAGCCACAGCCGCCCACTTTCCAACAAATTAATCTAATAATCCCTTTGAACAGCTGGCTAAGATATTCTGAGTAAACATTCCTAGTCAATAAATATATTTAAGTTCACTTTTTGCCCACTAAGGATTGATAATCAATGTCACAATGATGCGGTTTTACCAAAACAGGAACTGAAAAAACATTTAAGATGAACAGTGAAACATTTTCTGAAACCAGGAAAAGAAAAGTTCGGTTACATTTTGTTTGAACATTGACCTACATTTTCTTACTGCAAGAGTCTACCGTGTCCTCACAAAATAAACTATATAATGATATATTTATGGGATTAAGTACTATTTTGAGGACCGTCTTAACCCCGCCAGCACATCTTCAAAGAAGGAAGCTAAGTCGGGAGGTTTTTGGGCAATATTTCTATTTATAGTGTTTATACCTGTGAAAAAAGAGGGCTACTATAATAATAATAAAAATAAAAATAAATTCAGCACTCCTGTTTTCAAGTGTAAAATAGTTAAAAAATATATATTTCTAATTTAAATTATTTTTCAGTGATTTAAAAGGAACAAAGATTAACTTTGTGGAAAGGCATAAAACCAATTTTATAAATGGCGCTGACACTTTGCTCAGTTATCTGGTAGCCTCATTAGCTTGCTAACGTTAATACCAATATCTTGATGCGTTTGGAGCAGCATGTGAAGAGCACTTGAGAAAGGTTTGAGACCTGAAGGGTGTTAATTATTTGTCAAGAGCTTGTTAAAATGAGAATCTGGGTGAAAAACCAGTGCATCTACACATAATCTACACATCTTCTGAAACACCACTCTCTCTCTCTCTCACACACACACACACACCCTCTCTAAAGCAAATGTCATGTACACACACAAGCACATGGCATAGCGAGTACAACGTAAATGTATTCAGACTTTTGTACACTCTCAAATAAGAATATGAACAAATCACAAATGTGCAACACACGTCGTTTTCCATACAAAAAAAAAGGATGGTGCACACTTTCTTTCACACTTCTCTTACACTTCACGTACGGTGTGTCTTAAAATAATGCTCTTCCTCCACCTATACTTGGAGATTGCTAACTTTAGTATTCAGGTTGGGTGCTTTCCTCTGCAGCACCGATTTACCCCCCACTTGCACATCAGTTTGTAATGAGCAATGTAATCACGTCCAGTGCCAGGCTCAAAAAACGCCACCTGCAAGACAACGGGACAGGCTAAATATTTGAACAAGGCCAGATCAATAAGAACCTAAAACTTTGGGATCATAGGGGAAAATCTCCAGGTAGAAACAAACATTAGGATCTGAACAAAGACTAATTGTCCCCTGGCTCCAAACAAATATGCAGCCCATTTTTTTCTGTCTTGCATCTGTTAGTCATTCATGACAGACTGCCCTGCCACCCCCAGCTAGCCTTCCTATTCATTGGAGTTATGATTTATGCCAGCCTTAACTAATCAAGGGTATGATCATTAGTCAGGGACTGTGCAAGGGGCAAGAACCTTGGCAGGTCAGTGGAATGCCGTATCTTACATGTGGTTCCCTTGCTGTCCATTATTTAGGCACCGGATGAGAAATGACTGCAGGTACACCTCTTCACCTTCTCCCAGTGACCACCAAAGCAGTTTTGAAAAACTAGACGAGAAAATGGGATACGCTTAAAAAGAAACATGTCACAAAATAAAGCTCAGAGGATTTTAAAAACCTGCTTTATTACAATATTAAGACACACATTTCTATAATGTTGCTCTACAGGTAACCTAACAAGACATTCAAGCCAAGTATTCCAACAATACGCAGTTGCACTGGATCTATGTGCAAAATGCATTTGCTCCCAGATCTCACATATGCACAACCTTTATTTGTACAAAACAAAGTAAAGCTCCAAATGAAAGAGACGAGTACTCTGCATGCAAACACATCACAGGAAGTGGAGAGGGTAGAGAAGGTCAGAGCTCATGGAATTTGGTGCTTGCGGTCAGCCTCCTTCCATTTATGACAAGCTTGTCCACTTACGCTTCTACTTTGAGAATGTCCAACTCAGAATATACAAGAATGGAGACGGAGATGGGGCAGAGTGGGGGCTAGGGGTAGATTTGTGTGTGTGTAAATGTGACTGGGAGTTGTTAACAAAGGCTGCCTGTGTTATCCAGTAAGGTTCTGTATGTTGAATCTGTCCAGATCAATGTTATTATCTCTCAGCTATTGCTAATTAGAGTCATTAATACGCAATGCAAGCAGGAAACGGAACACACTTTCTTTCCCTTTCTCCTTCGGCTGATCTCGCTTTTTTTCTGGAATGGCTTGGAGCGAGCACAGCCAGTTGGAAAAGGTCTGCTGTTGGCCACACTTCAGTCGAGATTCTCATCTGCACATAATTCACTTTCAAAGGGCAGAGAGGGCGGCAAAGAGAATCCTTAATTGCGCCGGCAGTGTCCAACATAGACAAATGTTTATATCTTGGCTCTCTAATGAGAAACTAATAACAAATGCAATAAGCACTCCCTGCATGCCCCCACCCCACCTACCGCAAAATACACATGACAATGAAAAACAGGCCATTTTGGGGAATATCACCTCATTCATCAATAGTCCTTATGCTCAGAATCACACAATACTCCACTTACTCACTGATGCAGCAATAAATCTGTTCCTACACAATGTGACATTGCCCGTTTTCCTCCTTGGGATTGATCCTGTGGTCAGGGCGATGGATTCTTCAGACTGTAATGGTCAGGATACTGACATCATTTCAAAAATGTAACTTAGAGAGGCTGTGTGTGTGCCAAGCACGGCTAAATCGAGCAAAAAAAAAAATACCAAGGGAAAAAGTTCCCAAGTCAAGGTCAAGGTCAAGGTGTTTTTACTGTCATTCACATCACATGTGGTACATGTGGTGGAACGAAACTATGCACACAGTGTCCCAGTTACATCCAACAAAATACAAATTGTAAAAAAAAAGTAGTAAGATCTAAGATATGAACTAAGAAATATGCAAAACTAAGAATATGCACTAATAGTACAAAAACAATGCACCAATCAACAGCAGCACAAACATGAGTGTGTGAGCAGATGAGCACGAATGAACACAGCAACACGAAATAAATCAGCAGCCTGAGATCAGCATCATGGATAATCAGCAGAACATTTAAAGTGATTTTTTTCACAGTAATTTTCACATTGATAATCCTGACTAGGGATTCATGAGTCCAACAGCCTCAGGGTAGAAGCTGTTCCTCAGCCTAGTGGTTCTACACTTAATGCGCCTCAACCTTATGCCTGAGGGGAGCAGGGCAAAACGTGTGTGTGCTGGGTGAGCGTGGTCCTTCATGATGCAGGTGGCTCTCTTCCTGCAGTTGGAGATGTAAATGTCTGTGATGGTGGGGAGACTGACTCCAACATCTTCTGTGCAGCCTTCACCACTCTCTGCAAAGCTTTTCTTTCTGCAGCTGTGCAGCCTCCATGCCACATGTTGATGCTGGAGCGTTAAGATATTAAAACAGATCAGTAGCCAAAAATAATATTATATGGTGCTGTATATAAAGTGTTTGAATTCTTTAGAATTTATCTAGACAAAACAGGAAGACAGCGCCTTTCAGAGCAGGCCACCCACATCATAGAGTAAATGCGACAGTAATTCTTTCAAGATGTAAGTTTATGTAATGCCCTTGAGAGTTTTTAGCATCACCATGTAAAATGGATGGCAAGTTACAGGGCGAAGAAACGAACAACAACAAACTGCCGAACACATAGCCACTAGAGACTATCTTCTCATCTCATCTGTCTCCCACAATTCACTGCGGTGGGTTGTCGCGGCAGAGCGCCAGTCAGGCCGGTGAAGCTCAGCATGGTTTTATCTCCCAGCAGTGGAGGAGGAAACAGAGGTCCTTTAAAGGGCTGAGGTCATTTCCTCTGCCTCCAAGCTCTGGCAAAAAAAAAAAAAAAAAAAGTCTTCATTTGGTCAGCCCTGCTTTATTTCAAATGCCATTGCTGCCTTTTAAGAGACCCTTGTGGGCTCGGATGGCAAATGAGAGGTTTTGAGTTGTCGTAATCTATCCCTTTTCTTACTACCTCTGCCATTTCCAATCCCCCACCACATCTTTGATGTAAACCTCAAATCACTGTTGTATTTTTCAAAAGTATGTGTGTAAATGCAGGGCCAGAGACACACGGAGAAGATGAGCATGAGTGCAGAGGAGCATGAGCACGGTGTGAAATGAAGAGCTGAATGCTTCCTCTTATCCACAGCCCTCAACAGCCCTGAAGCCTTTTCATAACTTCTTGTTTCTCTCTGAACTGGGATGCATCCAAAGCACATGTGTGTACTTGGAGAGCACATGCAGCTGATGTTGAGTGTGTCACAGAGTAAAGCGAGCAGTGAGGGAGTGAGTCAGCGTTGGGAAGATAGAGAGGCTCATTGAAGGGCCTGCGTGGTGGTGGAAAAGAGAAGCAGGAACAGGCACACGGACCGTGATGTTCGGAAGACGAATGATAGATATATTGCATGGCCACCGTTGCTGCAGAAGCAGAACACACCTGAGGCAGATGGATGGGAGTGCGTGCGGGGGTACGATTAATCTTTGTGAGCGTGCCCTTTGTGTTTGAGTGCGTGGGAGAGTTGTATTACATGGTCTTGGAGTGCAGTTTTGAGATGTGGTACTTCAAAACTGGGCTTTCCAGTACTTTACAGCAACCGAGGGCAAATGTGCAGACAGATGCAGTGTGGGGAAGAAACCGCCGCATGCATGTTTGTGTTCGAGCGTGGGTATTTGTGACGTTTTCATCGAAGAATACACCTGACCTGTGAGCAAACAAGGCATCAGCAATTGTTGTTTTGTTGTTCTGCAACAGTCAACATCAACTCCTACGCTCACTATTCCATCTAACATCTCACCAGGCATTCTTTTTCTTTTCATCTTTACTATGTTCAATTTAATTATTTTTACAGCATATTACAAAACAGATCTACAAGGCATGAATCAAGTTGAAATGAAGCAACACGACGTTCAGTATTAACTACTGTACATGTACACAGATGCTTAAAAATCATGCGTAAACCAATTACTGATATGGGAAAAGGTCAGTTTTAGACAACGTGCAATAAATACTTTGCCATTTTTAGACAAGTGTTGAAAAGTCCTATTCATTAACTTTACAAATGACAAGAGTAAAAAAAAAAAAAAAACAATCGAACAATTTTTGAAACTTGATGTTGGAGTTTGCACATCACATTTCAAACAGTTGAATGTCACTAGAAACATGCAAATAAGTTTTATTTTTATTTTCCCATTGTTAGAGAGGCAAGAGGCATCTGAATTAGTTTGATATAAAAATTAAACCTAACTGAATTAAGCATGACTCGTATGACAGTCAGTTTTTAATTGGACTAAATAAACAGCAAAAATGAACAAGTAGTTCATGAACAAACTAAGCAATCCCTCATTGTTTTGATAAGAATTAAAAAGGAAAGCGCAGCTTCAGCGGTGTGTTTTTCTTGTTCAATCCGGGGAGGGGGCTCTGATTTTGGTCAGCCGCTCTCTGCCCGTCTCTCCACCGAGACGGGGACGCAGCTGGCCGGGTCGGGATGCCTGTGTTTCGGTTCAGCGAGAGTGGCGTCCTGCTGAAGCCCTAGAGCTCGAAAGTCCAACGTAAAACTAATTTGACCGCGGTTTAATGTGGCGCTATGGCTCTGCAGACATTGCACGTTGCTGTCTTGTG
>JARVGV010000630.1:21901320-21912538 GCA_031762435.1 Hypsolebias longignatus | reverse complement strand
CCTCACGCTGGAGCTGGCTTCAAACTATGAAATGGATTTCCTGAATGTGAGGCGGGTATTGTTACTCTGGGTTCATGAGACACGCCTCCGTTCAGGAAATCCATTCCATAGTTTGAAGCCAAGGTGCATCACGGATCGGAAAATATTGGCAGGTTGGATCAAAAATCCAATGTGTAAACTATGTTGGTCGGGGCCCCTGAAGCGCTGGGGCCCCGGGCTGCAGCCCCGGTAAGCCTGTGCTAAAATCTGGCCTAGACTATTCCTACGTCTTTTCACTTGTCGCGGGTGGACTGAGAACGAAAACCCCCGAGATAAACGAGGGACGTATTTAGAAAATATTCATATTTTGATAGAAACTTTAAATTTTTTCTTTGTCTAAAATATAATCAGAAGATCTGATGATTAATATACAGGTCAACCTCGGTTTACGTTCGAATTCCGTTTCTACGGGCTGAACATAAACCGATTTGAACGTAAACCGAAATGGATCGCACGTGGCAAACGTAAGTCCGGATTTTCGGCCGTAAACTGAAACTGAAAGCACATGGCAGCCGTTACGTCTTTTTAAACACATTTTAAACCCGTTTTTTTCAATGTAAAACAACCACTGTGCACTTAGAACGCTGTTTTAATGTGTTTCCAAGCAGTTAGCTAACAAAATAACCTAAAAAAAAAATCTAAAAAACAACCCATAAAATGCTGCATAAAAAGACAACGTAAGGTGTGATGATAGTCACTGGGGGAGGCGGTCGTAAATGCGAAAAAACTAAAACCAAGAGGGTTGTAAACTGAGGTTGACCTGTATTTGCGTATAGTCACATCTCCAAAGTTTTCAAACTTGTTGAGTGACAAAAAAGCTACACCATATAAGTTTTGTTTGATGATTTCCAGTATTTGTGAGTACTCTGTCAGACCTGACTGCTCCTGACCACTTTGCGATCATTTCCTCAGTTCTGGCAGCCCTAAATTATAAGCAAACAACACAAAGGACAGGTGAGAGGCAGGTGTGTACGGTGTGTGATGGTGGCACAATGGTGACAAGATACGATCGTGACATTTAAACAGGTGTTGGGTCAGAAGTTTAGACAGGAAACAATGGTTTATTGTTCTAGCACATTTTAATTTTGGTTGGCTCTTAGGAGCGTATGTCAAGCTTCTTATCCACCTGTTTGACTTGCTTATCCTTTAAATTTCCGCTCACCTTTGATATCTGAGATATGGAAAAAATAAGATTAGATATTTTTTGCAAAGGTTACCTAAACTTCAAAGACACCAAGGAACAATGAGTCTTTCAAAGTTGCTAAGACATTCTCTTCACAGCTTTCTGTCTTCTTTTGCAGCACTGCATACCAGGAGGGTGAGTTATGAGAAATGTTGAGTCCTATACAAAAAAACTCTTAAGCTAGATGGTTTCTGAATTGGTGGTCCGCTGGACATAAAAAGATGTAAAGATTTTATTCCTTCATTCCTGTCAAAATGAATTTTAAAGAGTTTGTCACCTCCTTTTACAGCCTCCTCTTCACTTTATGGTGCAGACACACAGACGCATCAGTCCCTTTAACAAATATCTCTTTCTGGTTTTTATTATCGAGTACAACTATAAAACCTGCCAAGATGATACAAACTTTTTCTCTATCCACTACAAATCAACAAGTATGTCCATCAACGCTTTGACCCTGAGAAAGCCTGGCAGGATAAGCTCTAGTGTGTAGCATGGTTAAGAAAACAGCTTCACCTTGAAGGGCCAAATGTCAGTGACAGGGAAACCACAAAAAGCAATTAAAAGTATTGATGGAACTTCAATAGCTCTTAAACAGTGCTGCCCGACACCTCAGGGCAAGCACTGAGCTATTTCTCTTTATTTCTTTGACTAATTCTCCATCTTTCACAGTTTATTTGGTAAAGATGTTGCTAATCTTTGTCATTGCCAAGTGATTGTTCAAAAAGGTGTGTAAATGTGGCCTAGACACTAAGAGGATGAAGTTAACAATGATATGAACTGAAGTTAATCTAATCCCAGCCAGCTTTTTAGCTCTCTAATTGGAAAAAAAAATGCCTTCAGTGCAAGTATGTAATAGTTTGTATGCTGCGCTCTTGGAAACTGTCTCGAGCCAGAGATCGTTATGCATGTCACAAAATGTGAAATCAAAGAAGACATGTAAAAAAAAAAAAAAGAAAAAGAAAAAAAAACGAAAAGTAAAACGGAGGCCATGGTTGCCTGTAAAGCAGGGCAGCACCTTCCAGGATAAGGCTGTTCCAATGAATCTTTCCTGCAGTGTTAGGCCGGTGACTTTCTAAATCACTGGTTTACAGCTCACAGCCTCCTCAGCTGAACTTTAAATGTATGTGAAGGCTTGAATCGCTGTTCTTGTGACAGGACAGCTTAAAGAGCGATAGCTTTTCCACCAAACCAAGCTACAGAAACAATGACTTACCTTTGCATTGGTTAGTGTTCTTATCCAGAATGGCCTTGGTTGACACTATTTTTCCATACCTGCAAAGACAAAGAAACCCAATTTAATGTTTTTAAACAACAGCACATCAAACTATTTGGGTAGTTCATTTGGATCACAATCGTGGTTAAAGTTGACACCTTATTTTCTTTATTCTTGGTCATTTACTTGCAACAAGCACATTTCAGAGTCGCGCAAATGTCAAAAGCCATTGGAAAGAGAAATAATTTGAGGTTAGTAACATTTTGTGTATGGCTGGCTTCAAATGACTGAGAAAGCCTTTGACATTTCAGAGAGTCATTGGACAATTTCAAAAGGTCTGGCAGCTTACAAATGCAGAAAATGGCCTTTTTATGTTGGTGTCGTGTAGCGTTCTGACAAATTGTTTCAAATGTGAAAACTATAAAAATCAACCTGAAGCTTAGTTAATCAAACAAGAACAAATATTAAATATGTAACTATTAAGTTTTGTCCAGCTTTTTGAAAAAATGTCACTACCAATCTTTTTTTTTTACACTGAGTTAACTACATTTAAAACAAACACATGAAGCAGTAAGGCAAAACCTATTACAACAAACACAAATATTGCTAACAGAAGTGTCTCCAAACCAGAATTTGAGGTAAATTTAGGTTGACATGAAGTAAAGATCAAACAGTTCACTTAAGGCCAAGGCTGATCATAATGTTTTGGCTCTCAAATGAAAGACAGTGATATCAATATTTTCATTTGGCTTTTTGTATGCAAGCAAATAATAGTACGCTGAAGCAGCGTTTGTCTAATTCATATTTTAACCGAATGGAGTATGTTTTCTTAAAAAGCTGAAGTTTCTTTCCAGCCTAATGACAACACAAAGTAACCTGTTGTTTTAGCAAATATAAGGATGTTTTATTTCATAAAAAATCTTCAAAATCACAATTATACTCTTTTATTCAGGTCAGAAGTCCATCGCAGCACCTTCAAGATGCACCGTGTATTTTATGGAATTAATTTTCGTCTATTCCGGTGAAATGTTCCTCGTCCCATTGGCAGCAACACAAACCAAAAGCAACACTAATGAACCTATTAACATTCCTAAAACAAATCATGGCCAAAAGGTTCTATTTTACTGTCATCATGGTTTAAATGACAAAAATCAATCAAGTTTTTTTTTTTTTTTTTTTAAATTACTGTCAAACTTCTGATGGTGGTCAGAATGCAGGAATGTTGTTTTTCTGCTATCTTTTTTCTTCTTTTTTTTGGGGTGGGGGGGGTGGGTGGGTGGGTGGGCATATGTGTAGTTGTCATAACACAATTCTGAATAAAGAACTTCCTATTTCAGAGTTTGTTAACTCTAAGGCCAAATCCCATTTCCTTGTTGCTCCAACTCTTACATCTACGCTTTAATTTGAAGACGGAGTGGTCCAAATAGTCCACTACGGAAAGGGGGTACCCCTTCAAGAAGCTGAACACCATTAGTTGCCATCATTTTTTCTAAACAAACACAATGCCAGAAACGCTGTGTAAAACTGGGTCTCTAGTTTGCAACAGAATTTTTCAAGCAACAAGGGGTCTGATGGCATACGTATAACAAATCACAATTCTGAAAATACATTGACATTGGGGGATAGATTCAATACAAGTTCAGTACAACAGCAAAAAAAACAACAAATGGTAAATGATAAACAGTTTTTAAATACAATTTAAACAGATTAAATACTCCAAATAAAATAAATATTAGTAATATAGAAGTTATTTGATAGGAAATCATGTAGCATTGTCAGCTCGGTATAAATAAGGCAAAACTGGTAGAGCTGTTGCCTCTCAGCGAGTAGGTCGCTGGATCAAAACTTGACCCAGGATCTTCCTGGGTGGAGTTTGCATGTTCTCTCCGTGCGTGTGTGGTTTTTTTCCAGGTACTCTTGTTCCTCTCACAGACCAAAAACATGCATGTTTGACTGATTGTAACTCTAAATTGCCCCTAGGTGTGAGTGTGTGTGAATGGTCATTTGTCTCTATGTGGCCCCATGATGGATTTACGACCTGTCCAGTGTGTCCCCCGCCTCTCCCACAGTGATGGGCACCAGTGACCCCTGTTACCTGGAAAGGAAAGAAGGTAAAGATAATGGAAGGATGGACATTTTATGGTCCTTCCATCCATCTTCTTTCGCTTGTTCCGAAGTCGAGTCGCGATTTTATGGTTTATTCATAAAATATACAGGACTTGTGTAAAACAAAAAGGTTTGATTACCTTCAAAATTGAAAAGTAAAGAAAATAACCCAGAAATGGAACATTTGTTTTAATTAATTAGACCTAAATTAGATGCAAAACATATTTTTGTGGCCCACTAGACTTTAAGCTGACCTCAACTCTTTAAAAAACGTCCATTTCTAATTATCTTTGTGGTACGTTAAAAAAAAAAAAGTTTCTAAAAAGATCTGTATTTCAAAAATTTCAGAGTTGAAGAAAACCGCTAAGTAGTGTTGGGAAAATGATTTAATGAATCAGCGCATTTTAAAAGGTTTTGACGATTTACATAATCTGACCTTTTCTAAGGATAACTCTAAGTCCTATTCCTAACGAGTTAATTAAGGTCCAAAAGATTGGCTAAAAACTGAGAGCTCTCAGAACTATTATGTTTTTTTTTGTTTTTTTTTAAATAAATTGAATCAAAACTTAATTGCAAATACTATTTTCATGAGTATATATCATCTGTAAGAAAACAGTGGGTCAGAGTTCCACTGGTTTTTGAACTGTACTTGTATTTTGTCATATTTGGTGCTAAAAACACACATTTATGACTGAATGACAGTTTTTCTTGCAGCTACAAGCTCTACATGCTGCATTGTTTGCAGTGAAGAGACACTCTGACGTGCATGTGTGGATAAACTGTGTGTATTAAAATGTGTGTAGGTGTGTGTGCGCAGCTGTTCATACAATGCGACTTGTATATGTGATGCGCACATGCGAGATAAAGAAAGAACAGCTCTCTGTGAGTTAAATGTGCATCACAATGAGTAAACAGACAAAAAAAAAACAAAAACAGCCACTTTACTCCCACACACACACACACACACACACACACACACACACATTCTGTAGGAAAGGAGCAGTGGTGCATCCCGGCCCATATTTCACCAGCAGGGGATAATTGTGCCATTTCTCAACGAGTGCCAGAGACTCTATTTACTGCATGCTGCGGTGGGATGGGTGGTGGATATGAACTGATGAGCTCCAAGAGGAAAACTACTAGCTTGCACATACACACACTAATACGAATAACACAGGACACACAAATTTGCACACACGGTGAAAGCACTCACCAATCAGTCGATTGTCTCCCCTCAGCAGATAAAATGGCCCATTTTAGCTATAGGGATCCATAATCTACTTCAACAGAACAGACCCAAGGTGCAACGCTGAATCAAACTGAGATACTCACAAGCATGAGTACACAGAATGAACGACGAGTGCTCGTTTGATTAGAGAACAATCAGAGTTCGAGTAGAAATTACAGTAATTCAGAATTTTCTGATGAACTAAAGAGAAACTTAGTAGTTGGTAATTTTATGACAGGACAAAAGCACCAATTTAGTTTATGGTTTGAGAACATGTCCTGCATTAACTACAAAATAAACTAGAGAAATTACATTTCTTGTGAAAATGCAGTGTGAGTGCTTGTTGCAGAAGAACTTGCTGAAATGGAGCTGAAAAGGAAGAACAAGCCTAAATTAGCAGAAGGAAGCAGAAAGAACACATATTTGCTGAATAGGGTTTAAATTTGCAGAAATTAGCACAAAAAATAAGAAATTAGCTAAAAAAAAAAAAAAAAAGCTGAAATTAGCACAAAAAAAAGCTAAAATGCAGCTGAAAAGGCAAAGGAAGCTTAAACTACCAGAAGACCGTGGAAAGAACTGAAATGAGGTAAACATGTAGAATTTGCTGAAAATGTTCAAATTAGCATAAAAACCACTAAATAGCAGCTGAAAGAGCAGAAAAAGCTTAAATTAGCATAAAAAAGCTAAAGACGCATAGCAAGCTGAAATTAACATAAATAAGTTAATTAAGCTGAAAGTAGCAGAAATTAACGTGAAAAAGTTGAGTTTATCTGAAAACAGCTGAAACTGGCTAAAATGCTTAAAAAAGGTAGCTGAAAAGGTAGAACAAGCTTAAATTAGGAGAAGAAAGCAGAAAGACCACAATTGCACAATTAGGCTTAAAGAAACAAATGAACACAAAGAAGTAGAAATGATCTGAAAAAAAGCTGAAATTAGCAGGTTTTCAACAGGTTAAAAGTAGCTAAAAAGGCAGAAAATAGCTTAAATTATAAGAAGGAAGTGGAAAGAGCAATTTTTTGCTGAATTAGCCTGAAAAAGATTGAGTGCAAAAATGTGGAATTAGCTGAAAAAGCTAAAATTAGGATAACCAGCTAAATAGTAGCTGAAATAGCAGAAAAAGCTAAAACTTGCAGAAATGAGCTGAAAAGAACATAACAAGCTGAAATTAGCAGAAAGAGGTTATAAGATGCACAAAAATGTTTTAGCAGAAATAATCTTAAAGGAGCATAAAACAGCTGTAAAACACAGCTAAAATTAGCTGAAAGTAGATGGAAAAATTTTTTAAATTTGCACAAGGAAGCTGAAAGAAGCTGAAGCAGAACGAAAGGTGAAAGGAGCAGTAAAAGGTTGAGAACAAATATAAAGATGTGAAAGATGTAAAATGAGCTCAATTATTTTTCTATGGAAAAAAAAGTGTAAGAAAAGGCTAAATACATATATAAAAAAGCTAAAGTTGTACCAATACCCAAAGTCATACCAGGATTGTCCTGAAAGAACTGAACGTTTTGATTTATAATTTGTAGAAATAGCACAAAAGTTGTGGAACGAGAAAGCTGCAGAAAAACATACAGAAGAAAAATGGATCACAATAGTGTGAATGCTTCACAATAAAGGTTTGTACTTGGACAAGATCAACACCAAAGGGGAAACTTCATCTACTTGATTATATAACGAGATATAGCCACAAAAATATCACCACTCATTCTCAGCCATGTTCCAAAAACACAAATGTGACCACTTAATTGAAAGTGTCTGCAAAACCAGCAGTAGTCCATGAGAGCTCTCATGAATGTCTGATTGTTGCATCCAGGTATAATTTTTACTCAACATTTCAGTAAAAACGTTACTTTCAGTCTGGGAAGCAGTTAAAAAAGATCTGTGCTTTTGGCACAAACGGGGCGAAAGTTCTCATTAAAACTTTGTTTAGACCCCATGAAAGCAGGAGACGGTGGCTTTCCGATGCCAACTCATCACTGTGTGCCTCATTAAATGTTAAAGTTGGCTTATCAGTGCATCCTCTGTCCAAACACACATCACAAAGACACTGCAGGGGGATTGAAACGGCGAACAGGAAAGAGCCAGCTCTGCGCCCCTCTTGGAGACATGTTGGGTGTAGATGGAGGAGGTGATCAGTGTGTTCATATGTGAGATGTGTGTAGCTCTGAATGACCCTGCTGGAGGCTCCTTCGCCTTTCTGCCAGCCAGGTCTGGGGAGGCTTTGATGTGACAGAGGGAGTCCCTGTGAAGCGCAGGTTTAACACTGATGCTGTGGCCGGGATGCAGAGGCCTGTCTCCACTAATCCCATTTCAATCACTCCTGCAGCCTCTTATCTCTCGACTCTGCTGGCCTTCTGCCACCCTGGTCCTCACAAATCTTCCCTCTTGTTCTTCCCTTCTATACCTTCCCATTTTTCTATCCTACTGTATCCTTCCTTCCTTTGTTTTAATTTTTTCCTCTTCCTCCTCCGATTCCCTGGGCAATAGTTCTGATGCAATTTCACATCAACCCCAAGATACTAGAAATATAAACTCTTATAAGAATAAAGGTTGTATGACTGCAAATTGTGTATAATGGATGAACTGAACTGCAATAAAACTGAAGCACAACTAGACAAAAAAAAAAAAAAACGTGCAAGAATGACAATCCCTGCAATGTTTTTTCTTTTTTTTTTCCATGCTGAATTAAAAGATTCAGGCATGTTCCATTTCCGTCACGAGCTCTGGGAACGTGAATAAAAATCTGCGGCATGTGGCAGGAGCAGTAGCGCATCACTGTGGTGTTGCTGGTTCGAAGGAAAGCCCCGCGCTGGAAAGGATGAATGGACCACCCAAGTGTTAAGTTCACACTTTGCCCAAGGTCTCTGGACAGTCTCTACAGATCTGTGATTATGTCTGTGCATGATTACACAACACAGCAAAGCCCCGAACAGCAGCCGTAGGACCACCTACTCTAATAAATGTTCTCCACAAGAGCTTTATATTCAGTGACATACGTCTATTTATTTTTGGCAATGGGTGCAAATACAGTAGTCGCTCGCTACGTCGCAGTTCGACTTTTGTGGACTCGCTCTTTCGCAGTTTTTCAAAGATTGCACGAGACAAAAAATTGTACATGACACACAACTGTCAATTTTAATGTTAGTCATGTGACTAGAACAGTGTGGGATACAGTAAAAAGTTAAAAAAAATACTTTGGAGAGGCACTGCCATTTTGTAGTTTTCTCTCAATAAGCTTATACTGTATCGCTACTCAAAATGACTACATTTCCCAGAAGCCAACAGTGCCTCACCCAGAAGCCCCAATGCCTTCTGCTGAAATGCAAGTAAAGTTTTGATCCGATCCGAAAAAATTTGGTCCTTATTCATACAGTGACTTCGGTGCCCAGCAGATGCAAAGAACCAACCAGGAACGGGACCAGAACCGGACCTACGAACTCATCGGTCAACCTGAGTGCCGCCCACCGGCCCACGAAGCTTCCCAAATAGGGAGGCGCTGCCTGGAGGTTCGGCGTTCTATCCAGAGCCCACTGGGACTTCCCCTATCCGGATTTGGACTCAATCAGGAACTCCTGTGCTGGCCCTCGAAAGGTCCGGCTCCCTCCAAAAGCAGTTTTGTGCTCAAGGGCTGCAGAGTCGCCCAGATCTGGCAGCGTAGGTCCGGCAGGGTAGGTCTGCCGAACCGGAACAGAGCTGGACCGGGACCGAGCTGCTTCTGCAGAGCTGATGAGCAAAATCTTGCAGTATCGTAAAGTACAAATATGTATGTTGTTAAGGTGACGTAGGTTTAAGAGTTTAGAACATTGCAAGAATGTGGTAAGATTTCATAATACCTTCATGTATATACAGTGTAAATAGTAAAATAAATATAGTATTCCTACATTGCAGATTTTCACTTATTGCGGGGGGATCCAGATCGTAACCCCAACAATAAACAAGGGACTACTACAAACTGCATTTGAAACTTGCAGTGCACCCTTTTTTATGGATAAAACTTAAATGTGCATGACGGTTGTTTAAAATTATTCACAGTTACACAAATATTGTAGAGATAAAAGGACAGAGACACAGAGATTATGGTTAATTTTACTTGTATCAGCTTTGAAACTGAGAAATGCAGAAAAAGAAAATCTGCTTCTGCTGTTCAGCATCTCCAGAGCACCTGTTCTGGAAGAGCATGCAGGTGCAAACACCGTCATGTGTCTTATCCTCTTTTACAGACCTTTACGGGGGGAAAAGCACAAACAGTGCACATAACTGAGGTTTAAAAAAAATAATAAAAATGGCAAAAAGCAGCTCCACCATCACAATTTAACGTTTGTTTTGAGCAGCACATCGAACCCTCGGGGATTTCATAAACTTAAAGCGTACACTGCGTTATGAAAAAAAATGTTCATTGATTTCATTAGTGCTCTGGTGCAAAGTAGTTTTGAAATGTATAATTTTTACAGATTTCCTACCAACATGCAACTGTGAGGAATACGAGATGGACAAACTGCTAAGAGTTGGAGCTTCAGTAATGTCTAGAAGTATTAGTTTTATATTCAGGAACTGCTCCAGGCTGTTAGCAAAATTATATCAGAGGTTGTGTCAGAAGAAACGCTATCATTACTTTTAGACTCGATGCAAAGGCTCTATTAGACACAAAAATAAATGAACTGCTAAAAATAATGTTGGTCTTGTCCTTTATTTCGAACATCACTAATAATATTGAACGCTAAATCCACTCTTTGCAGTGAAACTCCACATTATCTTCATTTTATAAAATGTACTTTGCTCTTCTTGTGTCATTGAAGTGAGCACAAAAGACAGGTGTCACCACAGCAAACAAAGAGAACAAAGCACAAGTAAAAAATAGAAAGACGAGACTCCTAGCTTTTAAACCCAAAGATAAGCAGAACATATACGAACGGTGACAGATACTAGTTAAAAATAAACAAAAAAGACCAGTGCGTGGTGTGCATGAGCCTTGTCAGTGACAATCAGAACCATATTCATGTATGAAAGCACCGTGTGACAGCTGCCCTTTGCTTTTGCAGCTAAAGTGTCCCACAGTGAGCACGACTCCGTTTGAAAGAGCAGACCTTTGCTGAAGTGTGGGAGTCCTGAAGCTCTAAAGTAACAAGTTCTTACAAGTGCAGCCAGTCCTAGAAAATACGTCTTTATACTTGTTTTTTGTTGCTGTTGCTCTGCACGACATCTGACAGACAAACTATCAAAGTGACTGTGTCTGACTGAATGTTGCTGCTGATCTGTTCATGTTGCTGCTGATCTGTTGCATGTTGCTGCTGACAAAAATATGTTTCATGTTGCTGTGTTCATTCGTGTTCATCTCCTCATACAGGTTCGTGCTGGTGTTTGGAGTAATGTTTTCGATGATATTAGTGCTTAGTGTATTTTTAGTTTGTTTTTCTTAGTTCATATCTTAGATGTTATTACTGTTTTTCTTTTA
>JARVGV010000630.1:21821640-21836872 GCA_031762435.1 Hypsolebias longignatus | reverse complement strand
ACGTAAAGAGTGATGTGACATCAAAAGAGACCATTGTTTCATCAGTCTCCATGATGACATCCCTCACCTTATCTACATGGTGTTCTGTATGTGGTGTTCTTGAACGTCAATAACAAACTGGTGGATCCACTATGAGAAGGTGATATTTATAAAACTGAGCTGAATACAGCACCTCAGAGGACTGAAGAAGTCTTTCGGATGAAAGACGAAACGTTTCTACAATTTTTTTGTTTTCTGAACCCGTCCAGAGGACCTGACTTAATTTTTTTTGGATTAGCTTTTTGTGGCGGGCAGTAATAATGTTTTCAGGCTACGTTACAAAGAAAATACACTGATTGGAGTTTGCTGTGTTCACTTAGGTCACACAGCAGCACAAAGCCAGTGTTGGACTCTTAAAAAAAAGTCAGTGGTGCTTTGCCAGCAAAAAGCAGCAGCACAATCACATGAAAGGTTTCCACAAGACTTGTTTGTCAAAGGAAGGTTTGAGAACTGGACGGTCTGTGCTCCCAGCTTCACTGCAGTCTAAATGACCTTTGACGTATCAGAAAACCAGCAAGGTTTGAAACACTGTTTCTCTTTATTTCTGTCAGTAGTCTTCTCCACGTTGACAACAGGGAATATACTAGATTAAAAAAGGAAACACAAAGACCATAAGTGGTAATACTGTATCGTTTTTGCATAGGACTTTAGCTTGACATTTGTTTAATTAAGTAGATTCCGATCACTAAATACTGCTGCTAAGTGTGACATTAAAGGAATATTTGCTCCATTCGTGACCCATTTCATCATCACTTACACTTAGTACAACAAAGTCTCCCTCAAAGGAAAGGCTTGTGTCACCACTAAAATGTGATTTTAAATAAGAGAGCTGTGGTAGCTCGGTGTGCTGTGTTTGTGACAGGAAGGACATTCGGCTTGAAAACAAAAGCCAAGTCTTCGAGCGAGTCAGTTGTTTCGTGGTCTCTGGGCGGGCAGGTGAGCAGCGCAGAGCAGGTAAACTGGTACGTCCGCTAGATAAGGGGGCGATCCAGAGTTCTGCTCATTGCGGTCGAAATAGGCGAGTTTGGTGGCAGATAATCGAAGATCTAAAAGTTGATGATGTTCATAAACCAGTAAAGACTTGATGTTGCAGAAGAGAAAAGACAAAAGCAGAAAGAGCACGATCTCAGCCATCAGAGGTAGACGGCAAGCCATGTGCGCCGGCACCATCTTCCAAGAAGTCACAAGACAGGACTGATGCGATGACGCACAAAGGGAATAGGTGCCGGTTTGAAACCGCTGTAGTCTCCTAGACGTCATCGTGGTTCATGTGAATGTTTTAATTTAAACCTTCACACCATCAGTTTAGCATTATGTTGACATTTTAGCAAAAATAAGAACTTCCTGCCAACACTCCCGAGCCCTTGAGTTCACTGCCGTTGGTCCTGATGTGTTAGCAAACAACCAAAGAGCTCTGAACCTTGCAGTGCAGGGCAGTTTTATTAGTAGTAACTCAGATACATATTATCCACTGTTGTAGTGTGGTCCTGTGACTGTCACGTTTCATTCCACTTAGCTCACTGAGGCAGGGGGAAGCAGATCGATCCAAGTATTGATCAGATTCATGCCAACCTTGTGCAATTTAAAGCTTGGAACTCTGCATGTGTTCATCTACAGAACAGAAGCCCAGCTGCTTAGTTTTTTTTATTTTTAATTTGAGAGTGTACAGCAACACGCGTTGCTGGAGTTGTTGTTGGACTGTATCACTATGTCATGAAGGGATTGATACTTTTTTATTTCTATCTTCAGTATGTCGCCATCGTTCCAGTTGAATTGGTTTGAAGAGCGTGAGCTTCAGACAGCCTCGTTTGAGGAGAAGCAGGTTATTTCATCTGTTTTCTGCTGTCTGTTCCAGGTGGAAGTCCAGCTGTAGAGCCACTACGAAAAAGCCTGAATGATCTCTATGACGTTTGCCAACATGTTCTCAACACCTTCCAGGTACACATGTGCATCAGTTTTTACACTTACTGCCTGCATGTTGCAGGGAAACCAGTGGTTAACAGTAGGTCTAAGTTCAACTCTAAGACGTCCCAAGCCCGTCACAGGACCACACAGAGACAAACCATTCAGTTCAGTTCAGTTTATTTACATAGCACAAAGTCACAACAGAAGTTGTCTCAGGGCTCTGTACAAATTGGGGGGAGTGGTGGCGCAGAGGTTAGAGACAGCGGGCCTGTGATCAGAAGATCGCCGGTTCAAGCCTCGGTACCGACAACATCAAAATGTGGGTGGAAAAGGTGAAACACCCACACCTGCCTCCACCCTCATTCACTCCACTCTGGGCCCCTGAGCAAGAACCTTAACCCCCACCATCTGCTCCCTTAACAGGTCTCTCTTGAAATGAGTTCTTGTGGCTCAATGAGACTACTTGTATAAATAAAGGGTAAATAAAAAATAAAATAAATATATGTTTGTCTGTACCTGTTTTATTCTGCGCAGGATTACAGAGGAGCAGATGTTACCGTAACTGTTGTTGTCATAAGGTGAGAGGTGTTGTACACCATGTTAGGTCAACAGTCCAACTCAAAGTTCACCAAGACAAAGACAGTTTTTTTTTTTCTTTCTAAAAACACATACCTGTAGCCAAATGATGGTTTAAAATGGTGAAACTATGTTCAAATCATTTCTGAAAGATAGGTACACCTGCTGAAACAAGTTAATTAAATATATATTTCTGCTGTCAACACTACCCTCAGCTCTCAGGGCTATAACATCTCCACTGAGCTGGAATAAATTTACATCCCTGTAAACTAAAACATTGTGAGCAGATTGTGCTCAACCCTCAAGTTTTGATATGAGTGATACGCTGACTTTTGATTGGACAGTGTAATCCAACAGACATTCAAGGCTGACAGAGACCTGTCAGCTACCTTGCAAGCAGGTGTAACTGATCCATTTGGTTTTCTCTCTATGTGTGTTGTCACTTTGAATTTCCAGTCCTCCATATAAAATATGATGGTTAGTAAACATGGATTTCTGTTGCAGCCAATCATTGAAAATTATTGTGTGGACCCAGGTGTTGTGTTCCTATCAATGTCAATCAGAGTCAAAGCTAATAAATACCCAGAACTCCTGCACAGAGTCATTTGATTTAGGGCTGGAAGCCTGCAAGTCTCCAAAGGAAAGCAAAAGCAAAATGCTATCACTTTTTGCTTTTTGTTCTTTCAGTGGAAAAAACTGCTTGAAAATCTCCAACTGATGGGAGCTGGACAAGGACATTTTGGAAATGTCTAAACAAAAAGGTTTGAATCTCAGTTCTGCTCAAGAAAAACATCCTTAAGTGATCATAAAGCATGTCTATAATCATATTCAATCAGCACTCTTAAAATTGATCTAAAGATATAGGTTATTGTGTGCTGTGTACAACCATTTAATTGAAACATATCTATATAAAAAACAGGGCCGACTTGTACAAAAATACAGGAAGTAAATACAGTGAATGATGTTCATTTCTAAAACGTGCCCTCAAAATGTCTCATTTTCTCAGCTTTATGTACGTTCCGTGTCTTCAAACCTTTTATCAGCACACCAACAAATGACAGCCTGAGGTAATGTAACACATTCAGCCTTTGAGAGTATAATTTTCCACAGCATAAGGAACAGAGTGATGTAGCCAAGATACCATTGTAGGGTACCCCTCTTTAATATAAATTCTTTATACAGGATGGCGTCGTCACGTGGTATTGGCTGCTTATCTCGTTCTGCGATACCGGACCACCAGCCCTGCACTGAGACGCTTGATAAAAACCAGGCACATTTCCAATGAGTCATTAGCTTCTATCACAACACAAAGGAGAGCAATGCAGGCTTAATGGGGAGGAAATATGAAACCAGACGTGCATGAGTAAAAATTATGCACAGCATACCCAGTAAGAGACAGGCAATAGACTTGAAAGAGTTAATTACATACGCTTCCTGGAGCTCAATTACAAATTTGAAATGTATATGCCAAGTGGCTCATTTCCTGATTAATAAGGTTCTGAGGAGAGATCGCTGTTGTTACAAATTGTTCTTTACTGGAAGAAGAGGCCAATGGTTAGGTAGGTTGAGCATGTACATGTAGCCGCATACAAATGCATGTACATTTGTGTTTGTGAAAGTTTAAGGCAGGTGCTCTACAGCTGTGGTAACACTGTGCATGTGCAAAAACATACATAATTCAAGCTTTCTGTGAGAGATCTTGAGAAGGGGGTCAAGTCCACATAGCAGACTTAATTGACGCTGATATGTTGAGTGCAAAAAGAGTACAGACATTTTCTGATAACCCTGTGTGCTGTGAGGGAGAGCATAGCTCGCTCTGTGAAACGACAGGCGATTATGCCAAGATAATATCTGCAAAATAAAGTTTAACTGTTCCGCATGAAGAGAGGGTGTGAGATGAACAATAGATCGTTTCCTCGTGGGCGGGCACCATCCAAAAATATTCAACATCCTCAGTGTTCACAATAAGAAGATGGCAGCAGCTGTCATGGCGGAGAAAGACAAAATTACTTGGATCTCAGATTGAACATCACACTAACAGTGTGCTGTGCTATTTCTTTGTTTTATTCATTGTGTTAATGACTACAAATAGATCAAAGTGAACAGCCAGTCCTGTCAGCTTTGTGTTACTTGTGTGTCTCAATGTGCTATTTGAAACTTTTAGACAAAAATACATCTAAAACCAATATGCTTGTATACTTGTATGCTGGACTACGTGTAATATAGCATCTTGCTCATGTGTGTCAAAAGCACAGCAGTGGAAGAGTAAAATTGTGAAGCAATACATGTGATAAAGGCTTTGCCCACAGCAGAAAGAGATTGCAGACTGTGGAAAGCCTTATATCCATCAGGAACATATCTGTATAGGCCTGTGGAGCTCAATGCTCCCTGCAATTGAGCAGAATGAGATGGGAGGACAGCAGCAAATGTTTAAAGTGCTACTAAGCCACCCTAGAATGAAGTGAAATGACCACATGTCACAGAAATGAGAAGTGAGAGGGAGGGGACAAGGAGTGAGAAACAGCACGGCGAGAAAAAAACAGTGTGTCGTTCTATGAGGAATATTTCAGAGTGGTAAATGGAGCAGAACTCTATTCCAGCTCTTCTCTTAACCTCCTCTGGTGTCTCATCCTGCGCATGCAAAGCATGAAGCCCAGGAGACAAAGAAAACAAAAAGGGAGAGTTGAAAAGAAAAAGCTTTAGACCTAAACAAGAAAACAATTTACATTTTGTTTTTGCACTTGTTTGTGTTAGTTTGATACAACCCATGCTGTAATGTTCATCATGCTGCAATGAAAAGTTAAGTTAATGATGATTGGAAAAGAAGGAAAAATGATTTGTGGCTGAAGCTGGAAAGAAATGCAAGGTGCACTTGCTAAAAACAAAGTTATATTTGTTATTGCCATATAATGAACTGGAATCTGCAAAGAATAATCAGTGTCACATAGGATGGCTAATTACTGTGAGATTAAAGCAAAAATAAAGATATAAGAATGGTGTCTTAGAACAAGTGTTGGAAATGTTTAAACTGTGGGAGTTCTGCTCTACCAGCTCCTGCACCCACAGACAGACTAATCAGCTACATCTGTGGATCATTGACTTGAAGAGCATGAGGAGCACAAAAGGCTGCAGAAGACATTCAGCCAGCGCTGCCAACAGTAGTCTTGTTCTAGCCTTTTACTCGTGTCTAAAACAAATTATTAATGATTTGTATTATGCTCCTTGCCTCCGGTGAGTTACCCTTGATGTCCCCTCGTTTCCTGAATCCTCCTCTGTCGACCTCAAGCTCCTATGTGCCTCATCAGCTGTTTCCACGCCTTCCTACCAGAGCTGTCATTTCTAACTCGAACCTGGAGCCCAGCCAGACCCAGATTAGGGCTGGGCCATAATAATGTGCTTAATGTGCGGGCTGGGCCGGTGTCGGGCTTTTGATTGTGTCAGCAGATGCGCGCAGCTGATGATCCAATTATATGACAACATGGCTTGCCATACTTTACAACTGACCAGACTTGAAAAAGGTACAAAAGAAAAGTTCAGTTAAGCTTCAGATGGGACTATACTGCCAGGGAGCGATCCATCAAAACCCAAATAGACGTTCATTCAGCCGCTGCACTCGGCGGACACACACGGCTGACGACCCAAACAAGCGAGATCTCAAAATATCTGACATGTCAAAGCAGGGTCCGTGTCTGAATAATGCAGAATGCAGGCAGAGGCAGCGATTTAATGCGCTTGACAGCCATGAAAGGATAAACACCCTCTCAGCTCTGATCTTCTGCCCGCTTAGCCACACGCGTCTGCCAACTGTTAATAATTTTATTTTTATTTATTTTCCAGGACATCCTTGTAAAAGAGATTGATGATCTCAGTGGATTTCTTATTTAAAAAAAAAAAAAAAAAAATTTTGCAAGCAGTCAATGCTACAAAATAAAAATGTTTGGGTTTTTCTGGGTCAAACCTGTAATTACTGTTAATTCGTTGGGCCGGGTGGGGTTCAGAAATGATGGCTACGGGCTGGGGCCAGGTCAGGTCACATTTTTGGGGCCCGAAATGCAACTCTACTTCCTATCACTTGCCATGGTTCAGACATACACCTTCTTCCCCTGGAATAATTTAAATCAGCCTTCCCCCACGTCTGACCCCAACCTCCATTGTAAGGAAGACCAGCAATAACATTATCACCCTTGACTATAGGAACTCTAATCAGCTCGTTGCTCCTCAGGGGTCCAGTCCCCTCCCTGGTTTATTGAGTGATTTTTCACTTGTAAATAAACAGTAAATTAACTCTGAGTCTTGGTCTCTGCTCTCATTGGTCCTTATAACTGGGTATAGTCACAATCATTACAGAAATTTGCTGCTGAACCAATGAGAAATACCCATTCCACTGCTATTGCTGCCTAATGACACATTTCTAGGCTTCTGTTACAAGCATACCATGAGCAGGTGACTGACTTTGTTCATAAATGTTTGCTAATGCAGTCTTAGTTTATAGTAGCCAAATTGTACTGCATTTTTTCCCAAGTAAAGGGGAGAACATTCTTGACTCCAATCACACTGGCATCTGAATTACCAGATCTGTTTTCATACCATGGCTGCCTTTTTGTGAACAGAAGAAATGTATGAATTCACTGAAAGATATCATCTGACACTTGAGGTACAGTTAGCTGTACATAACTTTGTCTTTCAAGTCATTGTCAGATTTTCCCACTGAAAACTTTCCTCCGACGATCATTTGCAGTCACCTCTTGGTTGAATTTGGCAGTTCTTTTCCAAATTTAAACTAAGAAGAAAATAAAGGACCTTTCTCTGCTCAGCATCTTTCACCAATGATCCAAGAGTTAGTGCAGATTTTACGAAGATGGTACAAACAGCACGTTTCGTAAATCACCATAATAAATAAAGCATTCATTGATTTTAGATAAATCATATTGCTCTGTACTGCACACCAGAGGTTGTGTGAATCAAATCTATTTTATCATTGACCATACTCTTAAAGATGTAAAAATCTTTCTGACAGATACAAATTGTGTGCACAGTATTAGCTGTTGTGTTGTCTTTGACTGCATTGTCAGTGTCTCTGACAGGTGTGTGTGATCATCATCACTGCCCTCAACGCCTCTGCATACGTGCATTTTGATATCCACTCGCTGACAGAGCTTTGAAGAGCTAACTGTAGCCCTGGTTAGTGATATTTTACCACCACAGGTCAGATGATTTCTTCATAGCGAATCATGCGCTTGCAAAATCATAAAATTCAATTTCAAATGTCTTTCTGATTCTGAACAGTTCCTGGCAGATCTGTTGACTTTAAAATAGTGGTTGAAGTAACTATATGCTGATTGCAGTTTCCAGTGTGGCAACAAATCAGGGTTCAGTTTTTGGAACAACATGAGAATATGCTTTAACATGGTCATGATAAATTGTCTAAGGAAAAGGTGGAAACAATAATAACTTTTAGGGACTCTGTGCTTTGATTGGACTCAAGCCACCGCATGTTTTAAGTCACTGCAGACCAAGAGATTAAGCTCAGTTTTGGCTTCAGCAAGCCAATTTTAGATTTAGGTAACAGCTGTAGGAAACTTTTTATTAATTGACATGTTAATAATCTATTTGTAACTGTGCAATTATGATCAACTTTACTGTTACATTGGGTCTGATAATGTGTGACAGTCATTGATTTTGATCAGGGTGCTTTCAATTAAGAATAAAAGATTCCATCCATCCATTCATTATCTTTTACCTGCTTCTTCCTTTTCGGGTCACAGGGATCACTGGTACCCATACCCAACAGTCACTGCGCAAGAGGTGGGGGACACCCTGGACAGGTCTCCAGTCCATCACTGGGCCACATAGAGACAAACAATAATTCACTCGCTCACTCACACCCAGGGACAATTTAGAGTTACCAATCAGCCTAACAATAATATTTTTGGCCTGTGGGAGGAAATTTGAGTGCCCGGAGAAAACCCACATGTGCATGGAGAGAATATGTAAACTGCCCCCCAGAAAGGCCCCAGTCCGGGATTTGATCCAGTCACCTAGCTGAGAGGCAACAGCTCTACCAACTGAGGCACCATGCTGCCGCTATATCTTTACAAAAGCATAAATTAGGTTGTTGGGTAACTTTTGTCAGGTCCTGTAACAAATTTCAATTATTCTGCTGTCCATTTTCATGGTCAAAATGAAAGTCCAGTGCAATGTTTTCTGTTTGCTGGAACAATAAGTAACAATTTGCTAATGAATTCTTGAAATACACTTATGGTAGGTTGCTTCTAAAACACCTTTTCCATGAAATGTTGCCAGTGCAAGCTAACTATTAGTCACATTGTAACTAGGCCTGTCACAATAACAAATTTTGCTGGGCGATTAATTGTCTAACAAATTATTGCGATAAACAATAATATTGTTTGAAATTTGACAATAATTAGTAACTATTGTCAAATTTAAGAAGAAATGTTTATTAATTTGTTTATCATGCAGTACCTTTTTTAGACTACCGGATGGCAGTATAAGTGTATGAACCGAAGGATGGATAGGGAGGGAGAGAGCAGCGTATCTCTAAGAAAAATGGTAAAAACAGTAAACAAGTTCTCAGCTTCTTTTTCCAGAGAAAAACAGCCTTTTACATGAAGGCACAGGTTTCAACCATGAACTTTGGAGCTTCAAAAATATATTTTTTTCCTGAGGTCAGCCTGTTAGCTTAGCTCGTAGCTTAGCTTCTCAGCTTAGAGGCTTTTAACAATCCAAAAAACGCGATTTTGGGCAGTTAAAATAGATTTTAAAGAGAAAGGGAGGGGTCAGTGAAGATCACCGGAGTTTAGTTTTTTTCTCATCCAGTGTCTTCAGTAGAAAGAGATACACAAAGAAACGATAAAGCTGATAAATGAAAATGAGGTTGATAATTTTCATTTATTATGTGATTAATTAATTTATTGTTTATTGCGACAGGCCTAATTGTAACAAGTACAGTATTTACTTAGGAAATTTTTGAGCACATATAAAATACATTTCATGAAAATGAGCATTTAGTATCTGTCAAGTTGTACACTATCAAAAATGTGGGTCCTAAAAGGCTCAAGGTGCTTTCAAGTTCACATTGTAGAAAACTTCTTGACCCTGTCTTATAAACAGTAGGAAACATTTTCTGGCATACAGTGCATTGTTTTGAACAGTGTCATGGGATATGTCTGGTGTAATACTAGCAGATAGAAATGATGTGCAAAAAGCATATAGCATATGATTAAAAACATTCTCCGTATGGTGCAACTCCACTGGGTAACATTTAGCTATCAGTGAGTGTGTGACTTTAGGGCGATGCACTTCAAGATTACATCCTTTGTGGCGCCTCTATAATTACCACTAGTACTGAAGTAATA
This sequence comes from Hypsolebias longignatus, assembly GCA_031762435.1. Taxonomy (NCBI): domain Eukaryota; kingdom Metazoa; phylum Chordata; class Actinopteri; order Cyprinodontiformes; family Rivulidae; genus Hypsolebias; species Hypsolebias longignatus. Next base: position 21,826,976 of record JARVGV010000630.1, on the reverse strand, counting down.
AAAATGCACCAACTAAATGGAGCAAAGCAGCTCCACCTTCCACCTTTCAACGTATTAGGCCTGTTGGGCAAGGGTAAATAGAGAAAATGTCATACAGAGGTTTCGTCTTTCGCAACAAGCTTTCGCTGGATGTGTTTTTTTAATAATTTGAAAAAATATTACAAACTATCAAAAAACATTTAGAAAGCATACAAAATAAGCTGAATTTTGGTTGTGATATATACTTTATCATTATGCAATTAGACTGCACCCTCTTAAAGCAATACCACAGAGTGGAATAACTTATCTTTGTGTGTCTGTTCCTGTATGTGTCTTGACAGAGAAGTGAACCGTCAAACTCTTTACGCCAAAAGAACTTGTTCGGGTGCTGCTGTTCAGCTGCCAAAACAATACACACACAAAGACTTCCAAAAACAACACCACCGTTAAATAAATCAAAAAATATTCTGGCAGCTTACCTAAGCATTAAAGCCTGACACGGCAAAGGAACTAGGTATTCAGACCATTTTTCTTTTAATATTCCACTTTCATATTTAAAATTTTAGCTTATATAAGTGCTCTCACCCCAATGTTTATTTTGTGTTTTTTCTTTACAGTCACTCAATAAATAGTTTGTTACACTGGAATATATGGAAGTCCTGTGTGAAAACTATGAAAAAGATGTGCCCTTTTATTAAATACTTGACAGGTAAATGTGTAAAAGGAATCAGTAACTGTGGACATGTTCCATCACCCAGAGTTGGATGTAAACCTAAAGTCTTGCTAAAGTTGGCAGGAAAAAAAAATAAAAATGTATTTTTCAGCAGAAACTTTTTGGCATTAATCCTTCCTATTTGAAATAGGTCACCAAAAAGTCACCACTTGGACATAATGAATACTGTAGATGTATTTGATTGGAAAATAAAAACAGATACTAGTTTTGTACTTCCTTAATGAAGCAAACATTACTCAATGGCAGGATTTTCCAGTAATAGACCTTTTTTTCCCCTATTGTTATGGTGAATTATACATTTTAAGATGACAATGCAAAAACTCTTTGAACTCAGATTACAAGAGACTGCTTTAATATTTTCACAGTAAAACTGCTCAATACAGATTTTAAACCTTCATTCCACTGTGAAACTTCATTTTATACAGCAGTTTGGCTCTACCCTTCGACAAAACAACATCTTCTTGTAAACTAATGCAACCCTATAATAAATAGAATCTAGAAACTACATAGCAAATATATTATATTTTTAAGCTAAAGATGGTTCAATAAAATATTTAGGGTTGTGTTTTGTTTATTTCATTTGGGCTAAGCTGTGTACCATACATCTATGGTATACTGGATATAGTTGTGTGTCTGAGGCTTTATGTAAACCTTTTGGAAACATTTGAAACCCAGCCTGAATGAGACACTGATTGGTTTTGGACTTGGACAAATCAGTTCACTTCTGACAGTGATTTGGACTGGTTTCTTTTGTTTAATAGTGAAAAAAAGCCCAAGTCAAATTTGTTTATCCAAATCCCTGTCAAAGAAAACATTTTTTTTTTTTTTTTTTTTTGTGTGTGTGTGTACTTATGAATGTATTGCAGGATTTTGCTAAGCTTCTTTTCATGGAAAAGTTTAATATTTAGTGGCGTGCTGTCTTTGTGGATTTGTGTCACGTCCAAAAATACAAACCTCTTATAAAATAATAATTAAAAAAATACATTGTAGTTTTTTTAACAGCCATTTTGCCTTTTGTATGTACAGTATAGTATACCTGCCCCCACCGGTACAAAATAGAGAACTGACACTGTTGTGGTCCTAGTAAGTGTTTATAAAATTACACAATCTGCTTTCAACTTATTCAACCAAGTTCTTAACATGTGGAGGCAAAAAATGTAAAAATATACTCTAACCACAACTAAAATTAATATAGTGTTTACATGGTCTTTTTGGATCCTGCTGTGTTGAAGTGGTCCTTTGGTTACAATTTGTATCACTGACATCTGTCTAACCTGCTGTTATGTAAGAGCAGATAGTTCTCTTAAGAATGAAACAAGTATCACAAAAAAAAATGCATTCTGGGTTGGGGTGTAACCAAGGGCCTCACGGTTTCATCAAAAACTTCAGAGGCCTCATAGTTTCCTCTTTACCCCCATACGGTTCACGTTCAGCCATTGCTCATGCCCGTATTGCATGATTGCGATGAAGGACCAGTATAATCAACCATAATACTTCACAGATGTTTTGGGGTTTTAAAGCCAACAATATAGCCTCAGGCGGCCCTGTATGAAAACCCGTCTGTGCACGGATGTCAGTATATGTGAACGTGGATGTGTAGTTGAAAACCATCCACGATCAGAGTGAACATTTTAAATTAAGGTCACATCCACAGCTCAGGATGTGTGATTTATGTTTCTTTGCCCTGCCTTGTCATCGACTAATCACCTGAAAAGAAAGTAACGAGTGAAAACTGACTTGCTGAAGAGTGATTTCACAGATGAGATGCTGCAAATTTACCATTAGGCAGAAGCAAAAAACGTACAAAGTCGGCATTGACATGTAAATATGACGCTCCGCACGATGTGAACAGGACAAGACACCTATTTAAATCTCTTTAAGATCCGCCAGCACCCTTTCTAATCTGCCCTACGACATCTCAAATTGTGTCCAACATCCAATATCAAACATGAGCTGTTGCTAAATGAAGACTGGTGGCATACCACAGCAAGGAATTTGCATCCACTGCCTTGTTGTTGCGAAATAAGAAATGAAACACAGAGAGGTTTGGAAGTGCTGTCAGATTCTGAATATTCCTGTGGTTTCGAGCTCAGGATCCTGCGGGCTGGGCCTTTAATTCTTAATGAGGGAGAGAGCCAAGTTCTGGTCATGACAGGAAATACCTTCTAGGTGAAACATCCGCCCAAAAGTCATTCATTTAGAAGTGTCAAATACACATGGGTTTCTTCTGAGCTGCGATTGGCAGAATGGTAAACACAATGCTGTCATCATGGCCAAGTTCATGGGATTTAGAATACAGTCAACAGAAAAGCCTGATGGGGAAGATTTTGTGCGTTTATGCATCATAGCCAAGATGGAGGTTAAAGCTTCCCTGGAGTGATTTGATTCACGCCAATTAAAACAAGTGTAATTTATTTTGCATTCGCTGTTTACAGATATGTGTGAAAACACAAACAAGACGTGAAGATTATGCCATGTGTAATATCCAGTTTCCTGATAGGCTGTATTAGATTTCACTGTCAAACAGGGCAGGTGGAGCCCAAACGTACACATCAACATCTCTGAACATGACAAATAAGACCGTTATTGGTGTAATGTGCACAGCAGGCGCACTAGCGCTAAATTAATACATAAACCGACAAGCATCATGAGTACAAGCATCGGTTCATAATAGTAATGACTCCAATGTAAAAAATAATTAATGTTGTTTACGTTTAGCTCCTAACAATTTGCAGACTCTGAATACATTAGTGTTGGCAGCAGTTTTAATCGTTGGATGCCCAGATAAACAGAACATGGCCATTGTGCAGTGGTTTCGAACTAAAGTTGAGAATAATAAAGAGATTTGATGTTGATACAGTGAGACTTTCAGTGTGAAGATGTTGATGTGAAGAGTTGAGAGAAGGAATGTCAAAAGAATGTACAGAGAGAGACTCGTGGCACTCAGTCAGCGTGCACTGTTGAAGCAAATTAAGGAGGCCTTGGCAGCCTTTTAATGGTCTGTCACAGTCTAACAGGTTTAGAGAGCTTACAATGGACCCAGGCAGTAAGCCCGACAGCTCACGCTTAATTGTTTAGAACCTTCACATTCATGTGGATGTGTATGTGTGTGTACTGTGAGCGCTAATGTGCGCCTACAACTAAAGTCAATGATTTTCATTACGAGGACAGATAAGATCCGGCATGTCAGTCTGACTGGTTCAATAAAATAACAACTCCAGCAATAAAAGAGGTGCCAATATCAGTATTTCAAACCACAGTTATACTGTTATTGTAGAGAAAGTGATCCTAAACCCTGTGATATTCATGCACAGTTAAATTTACTTTCAGCTGAGCATGAGAGTATAATTGTGTGGCTATTTTCTGACAAAGTAGTCCTGAAATTTCTGAGCCATTTCAAATAAACTAACCTTAAGCATAGACAAATGTCATGCAAGACGGTAAGACTAAGTAAACTGAGATATTGACTCAAGCAGCCAATAAACAAAGATCTAGTGTCTTAAATTTTTTAAATGTTGCCTGAAGAAATAAACCAAGCAAATAAAACCATTTGTTTTTTACTCTGCAACCCCCACTCAATCAGTTGAAATAATAGTCCACCAAGGACATGGTGGCAGAGCCTAAAAATCTCCCTCCTAAATTGTTTGGGATTCTGAGCTGCATGACCTAGAATATGTTTGACAATCTTCTTTTAATTAGGCCTCGAAGACACGTCTCATTCCGACTGCCGTCCCGAGAGCTAAATTAATTACTGAGACAAAGCCTATTCTAGCTCATGGCAAAGATGAATCATTGCAGTATTTGGGAAATGAGCAATGCTCTTCATTCAAGGGTGATGAAAGAGACTTGAAAATGTAAGCTAATGTACTCCATCACAAAGCCTCCGTGAAGCTCCCTGAGCCACATCACACGTCTACAGTACACACCGGCATCTGCTGTCTCCACTAACCAGAAATCCTAACCACGCTCTTAGCTGGAACACTGCTCGGCAGAATACGTCTTAAAGAGACAAATTGGGATTTTTATAAAAGTAGATCTTAATCAGTTTTGTCCACAAAATCCATGCTCTTATTTCACTCATTAGTTTCCATTTTATACCACCTCTCATTGGTCTGACCGTTGTGGTTCCCCCAGGGAAGCACAGATAACTGATCTCATTCCAGTTACATTGTGCAGGACATGTGCAAGCCAGCAGATGTACCCTCACCCGCTGCCAGCGATCAGAACATCCATTCAGCTACAAGACAGTATCATCTGTCATCTTGTGTAAAAGGGTGTTTGTAAGTTATGGCTAATTAAACTAATCACAACATGGAGAGCTGTTCCAGAGATTAGGCCTCACAACGACAAACAAATGAATGGGTGGGCTGTTGGTTATGTCCAAAATAAAATAAAATAAAAAATACTAGAACAGTGCCAAAAAGTCACCTTAAAGCTCTACATAAAATATTTATGTTCAAGTTTGAAATATGTAAGAAATGTGAGCTTAACATAGAGATGCTCATTTTTAAGCTAAGATTCATTGCACCCAAAATGTATAATGGAAAGTGGGTGGCTTCTGGGTAATACCAGATGGCTAGGCCTCAGATTGACAAAGCCCCTTGGATGAGGGGCGAAACGTTTC
>JARVGV010000630.1:21798597-21813445 GCA_031762435.1 Hypsolebias longignatus | reverse complement strand
ATCCAGGACATGATAAAATCAAAAAAGGTTCAATACAGAAACAACTGGACTTTATTTGTAGCAAGAAAACGTTTTGCGCTTCATCCGAAGAGCTTTTTCAATTCAAAGAACTCGAAGGGACAGATTTCTGTTATCTTATGCAGACCCAATCACATTTTCTTCAAATAGTCACTTACAGGTGGGAGGTTGATGCCTGTATTCCTGTAGCTTTTCTTTAATCTTCCATTGGGAGTCCTCACTCTCCTGGGCTTGTGCGCTGCTCGATGTTTCCACCTCCCGGTGTGCAGCCATCTGCCAAGATGAATTGGGTTGACCGGGGGATGGATGACAGTGACCGGGAATCCCCGTGATGCCATGTCTGATGTTGCCTCCGCTGCGGTCTGGTACATGCGGGCTTCCTCTCTGTAGAGCACGCGTAGCCTTGCTGGTTAGGGGGTTTGGAACTTGATTTTTTTCTCCTTCAGTATCTTCATTATTTGATTGTACTCTACATGTTCCTTGATAATAGCTGGTGGATAGTCGTGGTCGACGTAGAAGCGCTCGTTGTTGTACTGTACGTATTTGATTTTTCTGCCAGGCTCTGCAAATAACTTCCTCCTTAGTTTTGTAATTGGCAAACTTTACAATGATCGAGCGAGGCTTTGATTGTGCAGCGCTCTGTAGGCTCTTTCAATTTTGAGCTCCGCATCTTGCGGGAGATCTAAACAGTCCCGAAGCAGTTTTTCTGTGAAGCCCTCGACGTTGTTACCCTCAGCCTTTTCGGGAATGCCATAAATCCTTATGTTATCTTGGTGTGCGTGGCCCTCCTGATCAATTAGTTTAGCCTCCATGTTGTCCTGGTGCTGAATAAGTTGTTTAAATAGAGATGACGCCGCTTGCATGGCTGTTTCTACTTCTTGGATTCGACCCTCTGCTTCATCTAACCTGTCATTCGTTCATCGCTGGTCTTGTTGGATCTCCAGAAGCTGCTGCTTGTTGTCCCATCTGAAATCTCTTAGCTCTGAGAGTATGCTACTCAAGCTAGCCTCCTCCATTAAACCCTCCTCGGCCTCGTAGAGCGGGGAGCAGCTTTGATTGCTTTGTTGTTTTTCCTCATTAATGGTAGCTGCAACAGTCGTTTTCCTCCGTCGTGAGACAACCCTAGCCTCCATTTTCAGTAAAATCTCACTTTAGGTTAAATATAATGTGTATTTGTGTTGTTTTTGTAAAACCGTTGATTAGCACTGAATTTAAGCTGCTGTCTTGGTCATGACCCGGAAGTCCTCTCTCGTTTATTTAAACTTTTTTCTCTCCTGTCTTTTTGTCCATGTCTCTGTGTCCTGACCATACAACATGGCTGGTCTCACAGCTGTCCTGTAAACTTTTTCTGAATCACTCCTGAAACTTTTCTCCATCCACTCCATCCTGCCTGGACAGTGGACTTGAAGTCCTGCACCTTTGTGACCTCTGCTCCTTGTAGCCTCACTGTTCCACCTCCTCCCTCTCATTCATACACATGTACTCTGTCTTACTACGGCTGACTTTCATTCCACTTCTTTCAAATGTATACCTCCAACTCTAAATTCTCTTCCACCTGTTCCCTGTTTCACCACAGATCACAATGTCTTCTGCAGACATCATAATCTACGAGGATTTCTGCCAACCTCATCTGTTATTTGGTCCATCACCAGAGCAAACAAAAAGGGGCTCAGACTCCCACCTTCACCTTGAAGCTATCTGTCAAAGTAGGTTCTAGGACAAATCTTTATTTGTGATATAGAATTCTTTTTTAGCAATAATACAGTATTGTCAATGTGCTAAATGGTTACAATTTTACATTTTATGATCATTTAAACAAACAAAATCTGCATGTTGTACAACCATAGTAATAGAAATAAACTTACAAATTCACTTTATGTTCAACTAAATAATTCTAGAGATGTTTCTACAAAACCAGCTGGATCTTTATCGTGTAAAAAAATGGTCATATTTATAAAGTTTCTTACAAGTCTTCCTCATGAGTTCACTAGAAAGTAACTGACATGATGCAACAGAGTCTTGGACATTTAAAAAGTATATCTTAAAGTCCAAGTTGAAGTTTGTGAGAACTTTGAAAAAATTGCCACATGTTGTTTTTAAGTTATCAAAATCCAAATCTCAAAAACAGACTGCCTGCAAAATTGCCATTTCCAGCTCCTTGACCATGATGAAAACATGACCATAACAGAATTCCTCATTTCAGGCTCTGCGTGTCACTTCCAGACAGAAGCCAAATATCACATTAGAAAACCAGGTACCATAAATAAAGTCAAATCAGAAAGACTGCAAACTGAAATAAATTCCTGGAATAAAGACGAGAGGAGGGATTCAGAAGTTATTCTGTCTCAATTAGTCTCTGAATGCAGTGTCAGTGCAAGAGACGTGTGAAAGGAAAACAAATTAAGTTGCAGAGAGGAAAAAAATAAAACAGAGGGTCAAAGAATGAAATAATCTAGTCAGTGGGAAGTAAAATAAATAAATAAATAAATGAAATCTATAGAGATATAAGATGAAGGAATGATAAAAGGAAAGGAGAGGAAATTAGTATATTTTATGTGCATACTGGAAGAACGTGCTTCATAGAAACAGCCACTAATGGATTCCAGAAAGTGAGACACAAGCAGCTGTTTTCATACAACAACAAGCTAAAAGAATTACTCACTGCTATATGGGTCATGCAGTGGGCGTAACTTGTGGATGTGGGGTGGTGATGTGGGGGGTGTTGGTGGTGAGATGTATATTGTTGGAGACTTGCACGAGTGAAGGAGGAGCTGCTCCAGGTGCCTTGACCACCACTGCTGCCAGAGGTCCAATTATAGCCAAGGCTTGGACTTATGGCTGCTGTCTTACTGCTGTGGTAACCTCTCACTGACGCACTGGGCTGGAGAAAAAATACGGAAATTGAGTTGCAGTGATAAATATTGGCATCAAAAAGATCACCATCAGAGCTGCAAGAATACTCAGCTCTGTTGTCAGTGGGCAAGCGCTGACAACTATCTGCCCGCTCAGTGACCTGCATCAAAAGTGAAAGCAGGATGTTGTGCTGATTACAAATCTACATGCCAAACCAACAAGATTGTTCTCACACTTTCTTTTCACGCTAACTCCCCAATCTCCACCCCCTTTCTCCCTCCCTCTCGGAGCACCAGATGTTGTGAAACCCCCTTCTGTCACGGTTGAGATGTGTTCTTGCTGCAAAAGCGCTGATTGGTTTGATAAGATGCTCGGATTACAGGCTGGCAGCAGGCTTCCCCGTGTGCCATTATGGACTGGGTATCAACAGGGTCCATGAAACACAGGGCTGAAGCTGCTGACGATCTGGATTACATCGCACTGAGATGGTTTACCTTGTCATGGTCATTGAAGCACAGACAAAAATACAACACATATAGGATGTATAGACTACATACAGGTCTCTCTTGTTAATGAGTCCTTGAGGCTCAATGAGACAAACCTGTATAAATAAAGGCTGAATGAATAAGAAACAGAAGCCAATTTCTGACACTTTAATAAGACCTTAGATACTGTACTGTTAACATCTAGTCAGGGTGACTTTTCATGAATTATTATATTTAAATATCTACTGTTCTGTTTTCACATATAGGGAAGGAAAGAGACGACTGAGATTGTCATCGTTGTATGTTCCCATACAATAGCAAAATTCGTCATCTGCATTTAACCTCTCACACCTGTGATACACCTAGGTGGAGCAGTGAGAAGTTATGTAAGCGCCCAGGGAGCAACTGGGGATTAGATGTCTTGCTCAGAGACACCACCACATGTGGGGATGGCTGGGAATCGAACCATGACTTCCTGGTCCCAAGTCGGCTGCCCTATCTCTACCCCATCTCGGCCCCTGTCTAGGGCTTGGCAATCGGAAAAACTACATCAGGAACTTGTTTTTTGTTTGCTTCATTAATGAACATGAAAGGTTTAGTATGTGTGAATTAGTGCCATCTAGTGGCTTAAATTGCAAACAGCAGTCAAGTGAATATGTCAAAGTTGCAGTTGTCCCATGCTTATCTTATCTGATGTGAAACAAACTACATACATTGTGCACACTAGAACTCTAATGAGAACAAAGCAAACAGTGCACTACAGACTAAATTTTATAAGCAAATCTAAGATCCTTTTTTTTTTTTCACTAGTTCACATCTGGTACTTTTTTTGGTTTACTGTGTATGTATTTTCAAAATTATTGCCGGATCAAAGTAGAAAAAAAATCTATAATTGCAGCATCTGTGAATATTTCTAACTGCACTTAGACAGGAAACAAAGAGATTATTTTGAATCTGAAGCTATCTCTGTACTGTATAGCGTATAGCAGTATACTGTACGCAGTATGTTCTTAAAAGAGCAGTTATTTTATTTGTGTTTGAATTGGATTGGTTTTTAGATTAATTCTCCTTTTAATATTCTGATTCCCTCAATGGGCTGAACAGACCAGTCATGTGTTTTATTTATTTATTTATTTATTTTTTGCAAAGGCGCTGATTGGTTTGATGAGATGCTCAGATTACAGATCACCATATCAATTACGTAAGTTGAATGTGCCAACTATGTCTACAGAAAAAACAAACTACTTTGGATGAAGTGCTGTTATACATCACTAGTAAGAATTAACAGTTGCCCTAAGTCTCTGTTAGATTTTTACTGAGGTCAAAAGCCATCCCACACAGGAGTTACTGAAGGAGAGGGAAAGCAGTGGTACAGCTGTGTTTAGAAAACTTGCCAGGCCCGTATTTTTCATTGCCAAAGGGAAACGCTTCGGTTCAGCCATACAATATATAACAGGTTCAGGGTTCATGTTAATATAAAACAGGATGAGTTCATTTCCCATAAAGCATTAATACAGTACCCCATAAACTCCATAGTTAAGAAAAATGACCCTCTAGTGTGATTAGGAAAAAAAAAGCTGTGGTGAAAAACCAACAAATATGTGAAACATCTTTCTTAAATAATCATGTCAAAAATGCATATGTGCTGCTTGAAGGCTAAAAAAAATAAATAACCCAGCAAGTTGACATTTTTATGCTTTTAACAAACGCTCAGTCATAAGGTCAAATTTCAGAACTGTGTGTGGGAAGAACCAACAACACATCATTAAAGCTGCATCTCACTGACGCAAGTTATTGAGAGCGATAGAGACGTTTGGGCACAATATCACTGCCACTGTACAAGCCAGAGGGGAAGGATAGCCTCGAGTATGGTACATTAAGCTGCATGGCCACAGACACTATTTTAACGCAAGTATTCACCAGTTCATAGAGTTTAAGTGCTGCCTCGAATCATACGACAACCTCCAGTGGCCTTATAAATGAGGATCATTCAGCCGAAGAGGAGGCATTTCAAACTAACATACACTGTGTGCAGAAGGGCTTTTTTAAAAGACTATCCTAAAGGAGTACTAAATTTTGAAACATGTTTCGTGTGCTCTCTTTATATGGAAAAATAGTAATTGATAAAGGGGTTTTAGGGCTTCGTGGGTGACATTCAGCCTTAATATCATGGGACATGCTTGCGTTTTTTTAACATGAGGTTATGATCTCAATATCCCTTTACAAGAATGCATGAGTGGTCCCCAGACTGAGATCTATGTCACAGACTTTCAGAAGCTCGTCAGATAGCTACAATCTGCCCATATTTCTCTAAAAGGGTCTGGTTACATTTGCTATTCCTGCTTCAAGGGGGAAATGCTGTAGATGCTTGGCAAACTGGTTTGTGTGTGCTGGAGGGTGTGCTCGAATATGCACTTATCTAGTACTTATGTGGCAGTAAGTCCCTTTTTACTGCATCCCTCCTTCTTGACAATCCTCCAACTCTCGATTGTCAGTGAGATAAATAACCATTTCATGCAGCAATAGTCCCATGGACAGGTGGTCAAAGCAGTAGATTTTTGTGTTTGCAGCACGATAGAGACTGTCAGCCTAACTTACCATGCAACTCCAACATCTTGTTCTTAAAATAACTCTTCTACAAAGCAGATATTTTGTACCTGTCCAAATGGAGTATTTTTCATCCATTTTGCACAGAATATTAATTACTTCATGTTGTGGCATTGTATAAATGTAACATTGGGTACAAATTAATTAATATACAGGTCTTTCCAAAAAAACTGAATAATACATAATATTGTTTTAGTCCTACTATAAAAGAGAAACAGTAAATAAGAGTTGTGCTGATATATAACAGCATGTAACAAACATTATCTTAGTTCCAACAAGGTGATTTAAAAGAACATGACTTTTTAATTCTGGTAATCTGTCAGTATCTGCCAGATGTTGGTTTAAAAACAGCTGCAGAACATCAGCGGAGCCCTTTCCATGAGAAAATTCAAATCAATGCTTTCCACTTAGCTGGAGAAAATGAGAGGATTTTGCTAATCTATTAATAGTTTGAGAAAAACAGAGTGGTGACTACCAGAAGTTCATTAATCTGTATTTAAGTGATTTCCTCCCATCGTGCCCAGCCTTTCTGGAGATGTGCACAGTTAAGGATGTCATACTGCAATACTCTTTCCCATTGAAAGTGCAATTTTAGAGCTGATTCTAAAATAATTAATGTGGCTTTTGTGTGTTAAGATCAGTTCCACAGAGACACTATGTCTGCTTTATATCAAAACTAGAAAGATGGAATTGTTTAAAATGAATTGAAAACACAATGTAACTAAATTATTTTTTGCTTTTCAAGGACAGTTGATAAAAATAAAAAGTTTATTCAAACTCTTGTGACAGAAACATCAAATGCATTTGTATTTGAAAACTTCACTAAAATACTTGAACTGAATGTTTCTTTAAATGAGTTCAAGACCGTGATGTGACAGTCTCAGCCGTCTTTTGGTAAAAACTTTTTTTATAGTTTCCTGACAAGTCCTGTAATTTTATCATGAGCTTCCCATCAGTGTGTAAAAACTACATTGTGACAAATCATCTTGTGTCCGATTTTCCTTCTCTTATTCCCTGAGAATTAAATAACTCTATTCTGTGATAATCTGATCACCGAGGAGGCACTGTGCCCCACGGTTCTACAGAGCGGCAGAAATGGTGATTTCCGAGTAACACAGATCTAAATCAAACTGTCCTGCTTTCTCGTTGGCCTGACTGTGCTTTATCTTAGCTGGGTGCTTGTTTACAATAACTGAAGTGCTGCCAAAAAACCTAATCTTCCTTGTGTGTTCTCAACATTCCCATTTTACACAAAGGCAAGGCAGATTATTGACTGATGACTGGCTTTAAATTAGCAACCTCAAAATTATCAATACAATTTAAGGATTTTATAGAATTCTAGATTAACACGAACACAGATGTTCGGAGATGGTGTTTCACATTGTTGTGCTTGAATTGGCTTGATATGAAAAAGAAAACTATATGTTAGCATGTCTGATTGACTTCCTGGAATTGTGTTGTGTAAAATAGCCTTTTGTTGTTTGAGTCACTCTACATAGCCAGGCCCAACCACTTCTCCTGAGATAGCTTCCTACTGCCAAACATGCAGGCTTTTACTATCATGCGCAGAAAATACAACCTGTGAGTCACCAAGCAAACCTTACTAAAGTATTTTATCGCAGTCCTTGGGGACTGAGTTCAGGCATTACCAAGACGATTTTCTGGCAGTGCATGTGTGGACTCTTAACATCTGGAATGTAAGGTTGGTTCCCAGTTTGAGAAAAAGAAGAAAAGCATGTGGGCTTCCATGACCACTTGCACTAGACCAGAATTCTCTCATTTTTGATTTCCTCTCTCACTTTTTTTAATTTTTTTACTTCAAATCTGTTAAGGGTGATTCAAGAAAATAAATCTAACATGATGATCCTGAGGGATAAGAAGTAAAGTGGTAACCAAGGTAACTGGGTCAGAAGGTGACATTATTTGTGCAATGGCAGACTGCAACTATACAAAGACAATATTGTACACCAGTGGTCCTTTACGTGACATTATAAATGTGATTTATATTAGTAGTAATGTTATGCTTACCTTGTTGCAATTGTAAAACCTCCAGTGACTAAGGCAAATTGGCTTGAATCAATTTCATCAATATCCTATATTTTAGATTAAAAATGTATTTGCAATATACTGTATTCTGTTTGAATACAGATACATTTACTTCTTTGAGAAATCTGTTGTCATTCCAAATACAGACTGTTGGGCGACTAAAAGAGGTAAATAAAAGCTGGTAATGCGGAAAAGGCATACAGAGATAAAAGCGAAAGGGCCGAAGCAAAGATGTATTTACTGTGTGTATCTTTGACCTCTGAGAATCTTCGACGAGTAATAACATGACCCTTCAAGACGTGGGGCATTGGGTGAACCTCACACTATTCCTAGTCTGTTATTCACCTCAGCAAATACTTTCTTTGGACTGACACATTTTTCTGCTCTGATTATCCTTGAACTGGGAGATATGGTAAAGCCAATAGTATAAAGCCATAAATGTGGGCATCTTAACAAAAATACACTCTGTGGTAGTAAGACTAAAAAATATTGCTAACCTGCAATGAGGGGTGTTGATTCTGACAACAAAAAGAAGCAAATGTATATTCTAAAGTTTGCAGTGTTGCTCTATATATTTTTTTAATTATTATTATTATTTTTTTTACATTTTCTCTCGAGTACCCACAATGCTTAAGACTAAAAAGAAGAAAGAACATCCATGGCCATAGAGGCTAAAGAAACGTTATTACTCTGACACGTCTACTTCTCAGAGACAATTACTAACAACAAATACTATGATCAAATTTAAGACTTATTAGGAAATGGCAGCTGTTAATATAGTTTTGTTTTGCTTCTCAGTTTATTTTTCAGTTGGATCTGTTAAAGTGAACTTCTTTAGGCTTTTCCCTCGACAGGAGTTGCCACAGCGAGTCTGTGAAAGTGAACACCTTTTACATAAAGCTTGCACTTTCTTGTTTTATACACTAGCTTTTGGTACATTGTGTTGGTCTTAAAATCAACCTGGGTTTTGTAGTTATGTACAGATTTCAGAATACAGTAATCCCTCTCTACTTTGTGGATGAACTTTCGCGGACTTGCTATTTTGCAGTTTTTCAACGATTGTCAACTTTAATATTACTCATGTGATTGAGACAGTATGGGATAAAAAGTTAACCAAAATAAATACATAAATAAAATACCTTTGAACAGATGCCACCATTTTGTAATTTTATTTCAATAAACCTACACTGTAATGCCAGTCAAAAGAACTACACTACATAGAAGCCAACAGTGCTTCCAGCCACTGCTTTCTGACAAAATGGAGAGAAAGTTTTGCAACGCAATGTCAAAAGTAAGGATGCTAAGGATGCATTGGATACTAAGGATTATTGTGCCACACTTTTCTTAGACCTGTCTAAAGCTTTTTACATATTTCAGATGTGGAAATCTCATGGAACGATTGATACAAATGATTGGTTTGTTGATTCCTATAAATATTTGGGTATCCTGGTCGATTTGCATCTCTCTTTTAAGCTCCATGTGTAAAGAAACTGAAAATTAAATTGGGTTTCTTTTTCAGAAACAGATCCTGTTTAACTCTAAATGCTAGGAAACACCTAACTGCAACTTTCCTTCCCTTCATTGACTACAGTGACATTATCTATATTAACGCTCCTACAATCACCCTGCAGATGTTGGATGCTGTCTATCACGGTGCACAAAGATTCATAACTGGCTGTAACTACCCATCATTGCACCCTGTACTCACTGGTTAACTGGTCATCATTAACCTCACACAGACTCTCCCACTGGTACATTTTCATCTTTAAATCACTTCTTGGTCTGCTGCCTTCATGCATCTCCTCCTACATGTTTTTGCGCGAGTGCAGCTACAGCGTGCGCTCTCAGAACATTATTACCTGCAGTGTTCCCTCAGTGAGGACTGAACCAGGCAAAAGGGCCTTCTCTTACTCCGCTCCGGTTTCTTGGGGTATGTTGCAAAAAGATCTGAAGCTCTCGACCATGACCTCTGAGTTTAAATCTCTGTTAAGCTCCTGGCAAAAACCAATGCAGACATGTTCCTAAAAAATAGTGAGAAACTTAAATTTGTATTCCTATGCCTATTTTATGACCGTCTATTGTTGTTGTTGTTATTCAGTGCTGTCATCACTCTTTAAGAAATCAGGTTGCTCTTGTAAATGCGTCACTGAGGCTAAATGGGATTAACCTGTATAAATAAAGGATGAATAAAAATTAAAAGAAGAAGTACTGATCTGTCTGTTAAGCTCACAGAACTGGCAGGAAAGTTGCAAATAATCCTGAAGCCGAACTTAGCCTTCAAGTTGCATCTTCACTGGTGAGTAGCTGGACTGCGACTCAGTGTGACTCAGATCCTGGGGGCTGCAGGGGGCATACAGCAGCGGGGTTCAGCCTGGTTTTGGTCCCGAGTTGCTAGTCCAGACCAGCACGAGGTGGTGGACTAAATCCTGGGCAGCCTCGTACATCGAGTGCCCTTCCTGGAGCAGCAGCGCATGCACATCAAGCTTCTGCAGAGGCTGTGCAGTACATATACATATGTTGTTAAAATTACGTAGGTTTAAGAGTTTTGAAAATTGCAAGAGTGTGGGAGGGGTTTATAAAGCCTTAAAATATATAAATATTTAAATAAATATAGCGTTCCTACTCTGCGGTTTTTAATCTATCGCGGTGGTGTGTGGGACAGTTTAACGTAGTTTAATAGTAATACTTTAACCAAGGAAGACTAGACACAGGTAAACATTAATACAACTCTTAAGGATTACAGCATCAGTCTAGATGTGCGTAGGTTGACCAGTGCAGATCTGATCTGTCAGGTCAAGGACAAATGACTCTAAAGTCCTTAAGACATATTCAGTGGTTCTTCAAGTTCTGTGTGTTGAGAAGACAGAATTCATAGATCAGGTTTGTTTACTTGATTTGCATTAAATTGAAGGACTTTAAATTAGCGTTCAACATCCTGATCTGCCCCTGAGCAGTTTTCACAGTGTGAGGGAGGGCATTATCTTGCTGAGGGGAGGCTGCGTGACTCAGAGCTCCACTTGAAAAGCTTGAACATAAGGTTTCCGAATACAATGTTGGACGCCAACAGATTCATCAACATTAAACGTTTAACTTGTCTTGAGGTTTCAAGTTGTTGTTGAACACGAACTGTTATAAGGAATTACGTGCATTTTATTAATTGCAGGTATTGATCAGACAAAAATACAAATTTATGGAAATTTAAACTTTAAATTGCATACATCCAAAATGTAATGCACAATAATTCAGCATGTTAATAGCTTAATAAACACAGGCTGTAATGATTGCAGCTGAGCTATGATTATGCTCATTTATCCAGTGAGGCAGTCGAGCTGCTTCTGAGTGAATCACACCTCCAGACAAATGCTTTTACACAGACATTTTAGTCTTCTTCATATGTACGCTTTTATACACCCACCTCTCTGACTCTGTCACTTTGTCTGGCTGCCTCTCTCTGTCAATGTCTCCTTTTGTCTCTCAGTCTTTCTGTCTCTGTCTGACTGTCCACCATTCTCTACCTTGACTTTATAAACTCTGACCATGATGGATGCCTCTGATTGCCTGAGGCCTCTCCACGCTGAATCCCGAGTGGTGTATGAAGCTTTGTGGCATTACAACACCTACACAATACAGAAAGTATGAAGAGGTCAGACTGTAAAAAACAGGAAAAACTCATATATATGCAGTGTTTAGTTAATTTGTTCCCTGAAATTATACATAGGATTGTCAAACCTGCCCTTGTTGCGTCAAGCAACAAACATCTTCAAATTAAAACACGTATAATAAACATTAACTTTTGGCATTCATAATAAATCATCTGTTAATGCAGTGACCTATCTTTAGTTGCATTATACTGTATTTTAACAAGTCGAGCATCAGAACAAACAGATGTATAACTGTCAAAAGCTGAACAGTTACAGTGCAATGACACTCATCAGGAAGATTTTGTTGAAATGTCTGAGTGATTAAAAATAACATCTCACTGGAACAAAGGGAACAGTGTGGTGGCAAACAATTGCACTAATCCAGGGATGAACAAAAATGCTCTTCCAGATTTTTCTCACCTTGTCTGCAAAAATACCCAAAAACCTGCTCTCTCTTTTGTCTGACATGAAACTAACATGTGTTGCAGATTTGTAAATTGTTGAATATGTTACATTTGAAACCTCATTAAGGCTTTTCTGTTCCGTTTCTTCACTCCTCTTTCTTTTTACGATGATACATTTAGCACACTTTCCCCTTTGTGTGGAAATAAATAGATTAAATGAAGCATACCTGTGAACTGACTCTTATGGTTAACACTGTGTGGATTCTATATTTGGGTAAAATTCTAACGTAAGAATTGTGTTTTTCTCCTTGTTAAAATAATCTATTCTTCATCTATTTGTCAACACAGCCGTTAACCTTGAAAACCCAACAAAGAAACATTTAGAGCCATTTTACTTTAAATAAATAAAGAAAAAAACATATTACAGATTCCTGTTTTAAACCACAACAGTGCAGACCTTGTTTTGCCTTTCCTCAAGATTTATTAATAAAATCCTGATACTTATCAATTCATTAAATTAGTTTTATTGTTGCTGGAGGATGTCAAGACCTAGTTAAGTTGGTCCAAGAGCCAATTCTGGCTCTTGGGCTTATTTTGACCATGTTTGTCTTAATTACCCGTGAGAACGACATTGAGGAAGCATCTGCACTGCATTTTCTAGTGTCCTTGGATTTATATGGGCCTCAGATGCTGTTACATCTCAGGATGACATGGCCCCCAGCTGCTGACTGGTGTTGCTGATGTTTTTAGTCCTGTTCCACCTTCCACCTTGAAGAAACCTGATACCGCTCTTCAAACACGCACATCTGCCAAGCGTCATGGACTGCGCTGTGCTTCTGCAGTACAGCTACAAAGTCAAATGTGTGCCTTTGTATCGCACATGAAAAACTGCAAAACAGCTGAAAAAGTAGCATTTTGGAGAATATAATGTGAAGGGAATGTGTCGTACTTTATTATAGCAGAGAACAGACTGCTGAGCACGTAGCTCAAACTTCACACACAAACACAAAATCAAAAGACATACACAAGCTCAGGGTGAAAAAGTCCACTACACGGTTACTTCTTTCTCCTTGCATGCTGGAAATTTATTCTCCTGCTTTGTTGTCTTTGTCAGGTCTCTGTGGTGGCTGGAAATGAAGAATTAGGACAAGAGCGCAAGAAAACAAACCAAGTCGCGACCAAGTTAGCGAACGCTGCAGTCCTCCAATAACAACACGTCTCGATAAAAGTCCATTTTCTCTGCACACTGTCTCCACATGATGTTATCATTTTTCTTTAAATTCAATAAAGTCCTGTCTCTCTCTGCTTGGGTTAAAACTGTAGTTTTGAGATGAGTGCAGTTTCCCACATGAGGATGCCTTCTGCATTACGTCTTTGCTGAAATACTGAGGTTGTAGTGATGTGAGAAACTTTTACGAACACTATGATTAAAGCTGGGATGCTTTGATTTTCACTATAAATAAAAAATCTCAAAAATCTCTTACAAGGCAGGTCATCTGGATGTTTTGAAATTTGTTGAGACGTTTCTTCCTTCATACAAAAGGACTTCATCAGTCCGAGGAGCCACAACAAACTCAGTCCCACAAGCAGCACACTCACACATTGACTGAACTTTGACTGACTGAACTTTGTTGGATTTTTTGACCAGGATTATTGAGCATGAACTTTGATGTTTTGAACCACTTTGGCTATGGCTGCCTCAGACGCTAAACTCAAAAAAGCACAATGTGAATTTTAACTTTTTTGACAAAGCGCAAAACATTTCATCTAAGTGTTGTCAGATGTGTTAGGGAAGCACTTATTTTTTAAACAAAAATCTGCACAATTAAAGTCTGGCCATGAATGTAGAAAGCTTCTGCAGTGTCACATCTCTCTCTATGTCTGGCCCTCCATCTCACTCATCTAATATAGGAAAGACGGGGAAAAAGGGGCTGCAATAAATAAAAATAAAAAAAAGGTACCGAGTGATCCTGCCACTCTGCACCCCAGTTGAGCGTAACACAGGACACATGTAGAGTCATGACCACATTCCAGCTTCTCTCCAGATCGCTGACACAGGAACATGTCAGAACTGTGATACTCAGGCCCCCTGAGAGCTTGACAGCTATGCTGCCACTGTTTTCAAGGGACTGCACTGTGACATTCATACCCCACCACGTCAGAAAATGTGTCCTTTTCTTCTGCTGCCTGGTCTTTGTCTTTTTGTAATGTACAACATACTGTCATGATTTATTTATTTATTTTTTAAATCTCAGACTGAAATCTAAAGCAAATAATTTAGTGGAAAGAATTTAATTATGTGCTTAAAGATATAAACTTGTGAAAACTTAGATCTAGGTTAAAACATTTTTCATTTTCAAATCGCCAAGGTCCCTCCTACCTTTTTAACACTTTTCAACAGGTATAAAAGGTGCAGCTAAAAGCCAGGAAAGCACTAATGTGTGGAAGTAGCTGTGGCACTCGAACATGCACGCTTTCTGTAATTAATTAAGTTAATTAAGTGCAGGCACTTGTGCCTGCCCTGCAGTTAGAAAGTGCAAAGTGAATATTTTCTACTCAGCAATGGTGCAAAACATCATCTTGCCTCCTGCCACATTCAAATGAGATTATGCACACTGAAACAGCAAACAGCAGATGCCGAGGTGCGACAGTAGACTCCAACACAAATCAAATTGTATGAGAGGATAAATATGAAGCCAGAGAAGTAAAGATTATATATACAGGTAGTCCTTGGTTTACGGCATTCTTGGTTTACGGCGTTTCGCGTTTACGGCTCCGCCCCCAGTGACGTCAT
>JARVGV010000630.1:21784614-21798497 GCA_031762435.1 Hypsolebias longignatus | reverse complement strand
ATACAGATATATATATATATATATATATATATAGATCAAACAATTTTCAATCAGGTCATCTGGATGGTTTCTTTTTTTTTTTTTTTTTTTTTTGGTGCTGAGACGTTTCCTTCCATCCAGAAGGCTTCAGCAGTCTGAGAAAACACCAAACAAAACTACTTCTCCCCCAACAGCTTACTCTAAAGTGGGGAAAAAATACATATAGATATTTTTATGTGCTTAAACGAACACAGAGACGGAGCTTTTTGTTCAGCCTAGACAGGGTTTCCAGCATTTCAAGAAAAGTTTTCTCTGATTTTTCCCTGACTAAATCCTAAAATTCAAGGAGATGTTTTAGTCATGTAAATTGTTCGAAACTTAGCTTGGTGGAGGGCAAAGGATACATGCAAATGGAAATCATTCCTAATATTTAAGTATTACAGTTGTTTCTTCCTTTTTCGGCTGCTCCATTCGTCAGGTGTTGCCACAGTGAGCTCACTCGCACGAAGACTTAGCATTTATTTTTACGCTGGATGTCCTTCCTGATGCAACCACAGACCATCAAGCTACCACAGCCCTCTGTGTGGAGCAGAGAGCTGCCATATAGGGTGCCCAAGGGAACAGATGGTGGAGGTTAAAGGCCTTGCTCAAGGGCTCAGAATGGGGCAAATGAGGGTGGAGGCAAGTGTGGGTGCTTCACATTTCCCACCCACATTGTGATGTTGTCAGTCCAGGGGAATGAACCAGTGATCTTCCGATCACATGCTTGCCTTCTCTAACTTCCGTGCCACCCCTCGCCCTAATACTTAAGCAATAAAGTGAACTGCATATATTAGACATCAGATAGTAAAACGCCACCATAGCCAGTCAGTACGGACACATGCTCCATGTATGCTCCATGTGCACTGTAGAAGCAGAACATGGACTCAATGATGCTAGCATACTAGCATCAATACATGTAAACATCAAAATCTCAACGATGATATTTTTATCAGCAGATCAGTCTTCAAATTCCCTAAATTTGCTATGTCTAGAAAACATGACAGTAATTTTCCATTCCCTGATTTCCAGAGTCGCTGGGAACCCTGCTAGATAAGCTTCATCAAGATACATTATGAATACTGTAAATGTCAACTTTTAAATACAGAAACACACTGGGTGATATGTACACATGTTTGATATGTTTAAACTTTACCATTTCCTTACTACTCAAACTATCCAAATACTATTTGAACATTTAAGTCAAACTATTGTAATTTTACTTTGTCACATGGTGTGCTACTGTATGAGTGAGCTGACAGATGACTTCAAAACATTATAATATAAAAAAAAGGTGTCAACAAATAACTTATTTTCTGATGTTGTCATCATTTCTAGCTAACCAAACTGCTTGGTGCACACTGAAGAGTTCCCAAACATTGAGCAAAGCACCAAACTAACAATAAATCAGAAAACAGCAGGGAGGGTTTGCTCAGGACCACTGAGTCAGCTGGAGAAACTTCATGATTTATGCAAGCTCCGACAATCAATCTGTGGTTCCGTCAGAAGGAAAAAATATAGTAATAGCTTCCGAAACCCCACCACAAATTTACCTTCAGCTCAAAAGATAGAAAGAAGCTATCATTTAGGGTTCTGGTTTATGTTTGGTGGTCAGAGCTTTTCAGTGGTGAGATGCATTTCACTGCATTGCTCAACACAAATCCTCCTACTGCAGCGTGTCCTCTGGGACGGAGACTGGCCATCCAGGCAACTGCAGGAGGAGGATCACAGTTTCCATATGCTCCACACCCTGTTTTATGAAGCAGTGAAACAAAGTGATCTTGGTTAGAGGGATTATAATGTCTCATGATACACACAAACAACAGGAACACGCAGCTAACACTCCTGTATCTGCATTAGGGTCATGTCTTGCTGCAAAAAAAAAAAAAGTTTTCCAATTCTCACCTTAAGTTCAAGTCAGTGCATGCTTGGACCATCTTTAAGCACATCCTGTCTCAGAAGCAGATAAACATGTGTGATTTATTTTGAAAGCTTGAGTATGGATATGGAGGCGCAGGCTAAGAGAGGTGACATGTTATGGACAGCAAACGCAACGGGAACTTCTTGAGAACAAGAAGAGCCTAAAGCGAGATCCAAAAACAGGATTCTTGATGCCAATAACCTATCAAAGTTGAATAAAGTTGACATGATAGAAAGGTATCAAAATGTCTAATGACATGTGACATAGATACCATGGACAAGGATGTTGATTTGTACACAAGTTTAGATTCTGCACTGACGTACTGATCATTGAAGCTGAAAAGATATCTAAACATTGGGCTGACAAAAAAAATGTGATGAAAACAAGCTAAATTTGGTCTAAAGCCTAAAGTTTATAGATTTTTAGACCTGATTTTGCTTTAATACCCTAAACAAAATGTTATGTTTTGTATTCTAATCAACCAGTCAAAAAGTCACAATGTCCTGTACTGTTTTCTTTTCCATCTCTCAAAGAATGGAGTGATTGTGTTTTGACATTTTGGTATGATGACCTCAATACATGCAATAGAAAAGATGGAGAAAAAAATCTGCAGACATTCAGATTGTAAATCAGCGTTTTTTATTCAGTGTTGAAATTTTGGTTTCTGCTCTCTATAACATCAGCATGTTCCAAATACTTCAGTTGTCCATCTTACATGCTTTCAGTTATTAGTATATTGTAAAAAGGATGTAGTGGGGAGAATACACCTTTGACTAAATGTGGAGTCAATAGGCCTGTTACACTTTGCTGGGTGATTGTCTCAGAAATTACTGCAATAAACAATTACATTGTTTTTAATTTGACAATAATTAGTATTTATTGTCAAATTTAAGAAGAAAAGTTGGTTAATTTGTTTTGAGTGTAGTTACGTTTTGACCACCAGATGGCAGTATAAGTGTTTGAACCGAAGGATGGGTAGTGAGGGAACGAGCAGCGTGTCTCTAAGAAAAATGGGAGGGAGGCCCCTTGACGTGACATGGGCTGTCTCCCTTTCCTTTTCTTTGGTTCTCAAAATGGCGGACGCTCAGTGTGGTTTGAGCTCTTTAGCAGAGCATTTTTCATATTTAAAAAAAAAAAAATCAGTTAACAAGTTCTCAGCTTCTTTTTGCATAGAAAAACAACTTTTTAAATGAAGACACGGGTTTCAACCGTGAATTTTGGAACTTCGAAAAGACAGAGTTATTCCCGAGGTCGGCCTGTTAGCTTAGCTCGTAGCTTAGCTGCTCAGTTTAGCTACTTTTAACGATCCAAAAACACGATTCTGGATGGTTAAAATGGATTTTAAAGAAAAGAGGAAAAAAGAGAAAGGGAAGGGTCAGTGAAGAGCACCGACCGGAGTTGAGCCTTTTGTCATCCAGTGTCTTCAGTAGAAAGAGAGAGACGAAGAAACGATGAAGCCGATGAATGAAAATGAGGTCGATAATTTTCATTTATCATTAACTGATTTATTGTTTATCGTGACAGGCCTAGGACTCAATTCAGCTGGAGATGCTTAACCAAACTTAACATACCAAAAATGTGAAGGAATTTATCCAATAATGTATGAGATGCACTTTTGGTGTACAAGCTTGATAGAAATTCCAAGATATGCTTAAAAATTATGGGATATTCACAGCAGCAGGGGGACGTTATGCCCTGACAAAAGCTGTAGTTGTTAAGTAGAGTTGAAGCGTAGGACAGCTTTACTGGGTACAGCTCAAAACGTTAGCCTCCTGTTCAGTTATGAAACCTCCTACTGGTTGAGCAGGATGACTAAAGACGACAGGGGCGCCTAATGTGACTTTCATTAATGATGAGCTACAGGCTAGAAGCCGAGGCAGGCCGAGCAGAAATTGAAAAGTGCTGAAGCATATCTGTGTCGGAAGCCCAGTTTCCTAGTCCCATAGTCTGACTGATTGAATTCCTACCTTGCACACAAAAAGAAGCTTCACTTATTCTGGTATGAAGAGGGAGCATTTAGCTGGTTAAGGTCTAACTAATCTGTTGTGGACTGTGGCACTCATGTGAGTAGCAGTTACAGGAAATGCAACCCATATTAAAGGAAATTCTTTCAAATATAAATAAAGACATCCTGTGGCAATAAATCAAGCTATCTGTCAAAAACATGACACTAATAAAATATCAACAAACACCAGCCACAGGTGCTTCTTTTTGCCTCAATGTGAAAATTTTGTGAAAATGTATCACAAAGTTGTTCCAGGCGTCAAGGAAGAGAACCATTAAGTTGAAACAGTGTATGTAAATACTGTATGTGGCATTGTTGCACATGGGGAGATGAAAAGGTGACATATGGTGTTGGCAAACAGCTGGCCATTTGAAAGCAAGGGTCAGAGGTAGACGCACATTTCTCCTTAATAATAAATTGTTGTATTTCATCATAATAGATGGATTGGTTCATGTATGAATAACAATAGGAGGCTTAAAGAGGGTACTGTCTTCACAACCATATAATGAAAGGGGTCATAATTTGTTATAAATGAAAATAGCAGTGTTGACAATGTAGAATGTGACAACGCAATTATGTTGTTACATTTCAACATTTGTGTTGTCTAATTTAGTGAAAGTTTTTAATGTATAAAATTGATCACATTTTGTTAAAACAAATTTGCCATGGGCCATTCTAGTCAATTCAAGTAAATTCAATTCAGTTTATTTATATAGCACCAAGTCACAACAGACGTTGTCTCAGGGTACTGAAACATTAACATGCATACAAAACAAAGCCAAGTAGTAAAAGTATCTATCTAAGGAAGCCAGCCGATTGCACTGAACCTTCACTTTGTCGCAGTCTCCCATCCTGAGCAAGCACAAAGGCAACAGTGGAAAGGAAAAACTCCCTTGTAACAGAAAGAAACCTCCAGCAGAACCAGGATCTGGACAAGCAGCCATGTGCTTTGATCGGCGGCAGTTTGAGAGGACAGGACGGAGAAACAGACAAGCACAGAATGACAGACAGGTCCAGGTGCACTTTCTATTGGAGAAAATCAAGGTTCAGTGTTATTTATTGTCATTCCCATCACATGTGATATATGAGGTGGAATGAAATTGTGTACCAAGGTCCCTGTTACACCCAATAATAGTAAAATAATAATAATAATAATAATAACAATAATAATAATAATAATAATAATAATAATAATAATAATAAATATAAAGTATAAAAAGAAACAGTATACAAGGTAAAATATACACTAAACACTAATAATATAAACTAATATGGTATATTCCATGCTGGGAGTGAGCTGTTTGTAGGATTCAGTTTGGTTTGGTGGACTCATCAGACTGAAGAAGTCCTTCGGATGAAGACTGAAATATCTCAGCAACAAAAGAAACAATCCAGATGACCTGACTGAACATTCTTGGATTCTTTGCTAACCCACCAAAATATTGTAAATGGTTTCCCTAAACAACATGTTGAGCCAAACACTTCTCTTGATGTTATTAATATTTTAAGATGATATTTCCTAACTTGAAAAAAAAATTTTTATTTATTTATTTTTTTTAATTCTGAGTTTAGCGTGCCTCAACACAGTGCCATTCCAAATTTTTATGTGTAATGCCATGAAGATAATATGAGGTAGATAATCTGAGGAAGTACTCTCACTGCTCATTAGACGAAGAAAGTAATAAGAAGTGCGTAGGGCTCTAACAAAGAGGGTCTTGTTAGCCAAGAGTCAAGCGTGAGTACTCCAGCTGAATGGTTGGCTAGCTGCTCCAGACCATCCTTCTATCACGGACATTGATAGGGAGTCCACAGGAGGGTTACGAAACAATGGTGTTGACAAGCAGTATCAAGCCTAGCAGCATGAAGGGAGGCTCAAATGATTCCATTTCCCAGCCAATTCTATTATCACGACACACAGACTTTAACTAATGCCTGAAAACAAACAATACACAAGCATCCCTTTAATTAAGCCCTTGAGTAGCACTGCTTAGTGCACTAGCATATCTGTGCTGGACGCCTGCAAACTGCCTGATTGGATTCATCAGCACTTTTAATGCAGTACTGTTTCCTCCCATAGGTCTCAACAGGGCCACTGGCACAATTCAATGGCCCATCCTCTACATTGCATGTTTTCAGACCCCCAGAGACAGACTGGGGTCACTGAGGTTGTGAGCCGTTTCTTTAGGTTACACAACATGCCAGGTTGATGACAAAGCAGACTAAAAGAAAAAAGCTAATTAAAAGTAATTTTCTCTATATATTGTGACATGAAACACGTCTCATTGCACTTGTTTGAAGTAAGCAAAAACTAGTCAAGTTCAGATTACAGAGTCAGAGTTTCTTTATTTGTCATTCACATCACATGTGATACATGTACAGGTAGTCCCCGGTTTATGGCGGAGATCCGTTCCAACGGCCCGGCCGTAAACCGATTTAGACGTAAGCCGGAACCGCACGCACATGGCGGCCAAAAACGAAACCGAAACTAAAACGGCGATCGGTCACGTCTTTTTAAACACGTTTTTTCAATGTAAAACAACTTCGAACGGCCATTTTGTTTTTTAATGTGTTTCAAAGCAGTTAAACAAAATACCCCAAAAAACCGAAAAATATTATAAAATGCTGCATAAAAAAGGCAACTTACAGCGCGATGACGTCACTGGGGGTGGCGCCGTAAACGCGAAACGCCGTAAACCGAAGACGCTGTAAACCGGGGACTACCTGTATTGGAACAAATCTGTGTACACAGGGTCCCAGTTACGTCAAACAAAAGCAGAAATATATTGAGATATAAACCAAGATATATGTTAAACAAGCACCAAACAGTACGCTAAAAGATCTCCAGTATATTTGGGCTTACGTGAGTCCACGGAGGTCTGCGCATATCGGATTAGAGTTGAAGTGGATGCCTGCAGGGCATGTCCATGCAAAGTTAAATTTGTACGACCGCGTACTCTGTATCACACAATAAACTGCCCGGCGACGGACTGTTCTGGATGCGACACCAATGTATTAAATTCCCCTTCTTCATCCCTGATCTGGTTTAATGGCCTTTTTTGTTTTGTTTTTTCCAAGAGGCAAGCAATCTCTACCTCCTCCTCTGCTGATGCCATGACTGAAATGGTGAGAAATGAAGGAATTTGTCACGAGCTAATTAAAATCATGTCCAGCATGGCTGTGGAAGGCTCTGGAGATTTCCTGGTGAGCCGGTCTGATGTGTGGGCTGCAGGGCCAGCGCTCCCTGTTTTGTTTTGTTTTTTTAGAACTTTTTTTTTATTAACAAAATATAAACACAGAACACTGCTGCGGCTGGGCTGCCAGCTCTAGTATTTTTTTTTTTTTTGGCCACCCGTCAATCAATCCAGTAGGCGTTTCAGCAAATGACCAATCGGCAAACTCATTTTGTCCCTAAGGTAAAAGCCCCTTTTCTGCGGAGCTGGTCTGCAGCTGTTCAGGGTGGGCAGTTGAGTATGAAACCTTAACCATCTGCACAGTGTGCGTCCAGTCCATGCACATAAGGTCCGCGCAATACAGGTTTACCCGCGGAACTGAACGGGTCCGTAGAGTTCGATCCATGCAGGCAGATGGAGGATCATGGAGACAGTCGCCATGACAGGCCTGAGCCCGAAGCTGGAAGGACTGAACCACCATGGCAGGATGGCACGCTGGCATGCAGCAACACAGAAAACTCCACAAGTGTGTCACGGTCATACCTGTACTGTGGATGTGCATTGTAGGAGAAAAAAAAAAAAAAAAAGTTAAAACAAAAACAACAGAATCAAAAGAAGATCATGTTCACAGAGAGCCTGCAAAGTTGCGCTGAGTGCGGCCATCTTGGAAACAAACAAAAAAAAAAAAAAGCAGGGCAAGACACCAATCAGTGTGTAAATGTTGCAAGAAAACACATTTGCTTATGAGCGCTGCAGATTAATTTTGGTTGCTGTAAAGCTAATCATCATCAAAATACTAGCAGTTAGATGATGATTAGCTTTCCAGCAGCCACAAACAGTCCCTTATCAAAACAATTTTTTTGGAAATGTTAAGCATCAGCTACGGATAAGTATTACATGGTCAGTTTATGCAAACATATTTTGAGAGTAATTTCAACCATATACCTGTAGTCTAATTTGTTTGGCCTTCACCAAGTCAAAAACTTCAAGTTCAGCTTCGAAACGTAGCAGGTATAGTTAAGGTAATCAAAGGATGGATGTTGGTGTTGGCATGCGAGAGCTATCACTTTCCTTCTCAAATCAAATGGGAATTTAAAAGCGGTAAAAAGATAGACGTAAATCTTTTTGAGGAAATGTAAGTGAAGCTTCCTCCCACACAGAAAACCCAGAACTGCTGAGTTCTTATGAGAGCCTGTCTCCATAAAGGTTAGTGATTAGTTTGAAGTTTGTGGTTCAAAGTGGCTTTTAAACTGGCCCACCTGAAACTACTTGACTGAACAGAAAAAAATAGCTGCTTGATTCCTCCCTTGAGAAACATAAACTCATCTAGAAGTGGAGCCGACTACAGCACGTGAACTAAAGTGGGGCATTAGTTTTGAGTTCTAGGGGCGACTCCATCTTAACTGCATCTCACATTAAATGTACATATTTAATCCAATGGCTCAAAGACGTTTCTGTACATCTAGCGACTCTCCCAAGGTGCCTATAGACTGCCTGCAGAGGAAATGAATAAGCTTGGGCTGTGTCAGATACTGTGTGGGTTAGAGTATTGTGCTAAAGGTCAGGTTCTTTTTGCACCTTGGTGAAGGAGGAAAGCGATAACAATACAAATGCCTTACAAGTCCACACTGGTCATACCAATTGTGTGCATTCCTCCTACAAGCCAAAAATAAATAAAAATCAGAAAGTACAGAAATCGAGTGGGAGGAATAAAGCTTTTATTCTGTACTCATGGTAGCACATGGACAACTGAAAAAAAAAAAGGCAAAAGCATTTCAGATTGATTGGATTTACTCTCACGAGGTATACAGTGGAAATGACAGCGTAGTATCCTGTGCGCTGTCTGGATGTGTTGAAGTTCTCCTCCTCCACATAAACACCACACTCTTGATGTGAATATTTATCTACAAGGATAAGGCCAGTCCTTCCTCTCTGCCTGCTCTCCCTCACTTCACTAAGGAAGAGACAGTTTAGATAACTGGCCGTGGTAAAGCTCTGCAACTTATGGAGAGGTCTCATCTCCAGCCTCAGGTGGTTTTACAGCACACAGCTAAGATTGACGGCAGATCACAAACGTTGCTCGAGGCCAAGATACTTTCTGTGACAGTATTGGCATTATGAACTTCTGTGTGCACTGGCACATGAGAGGAAGCAGTAGACCGAGATAAGATTAGGTGTAGGAGTTTAAGGAGAAAGAAGGAGGGGAGGGCATTGAGTTTATCAATCATAACAAAGACTAAAATTATGGTGCTTCATCTTGATGCCTCCTAAGAGAATAAAAGGCGCTTGCAAGACGTAAAGAGCGGGGCATTGTAAAGACACAAAGCTGATGCAAAACAGACTAAAGGCTAACTCCCTCACATCTGTCAAGAGGGTCGGGTTTGATTTGAAGCCAAACATAAGTCTTTATTTCTTCCTTCCTTACTCTTTTCCTCTCAGACAAACAGCACACAAAGACTATCTCTTGATTCCTGGACTTACATCCTGCCGGCCGCTGTGATCTCTACAAATCTGACAGGGGAAAAAAGGGGAAGCCAAATGTAATTCCATTGCTCATTATTCTGCAGTGCAAAAGAGAAAAGCACCCAGGGCTAGATTATTCTGCTGTTAACTAAAGTTTTGAAGACAATTAGCTCAGATTGTTAAAATTACTCATTCTTACAGCTATGATCTCAAGGCTAGTAAGAGCGCAGACATTTATGGTTTGTTTATTTGAAAGCCTCCCATGGATATCGACCTGGCCCTGTTGTAAACAGCAGGATAAGGCTTTCTGCGATCGTTCAGTGGATTTACTTTCTTTGCTGGGATGAGCCATCCAATTGTGACCTAGATTAGAAGCACAAAGTGGGAAAACACTTGTTCTCTGTTTCTAATGATTTCAGAAGATTTATCTGAACAAACTTATTTTTTTCTTGTCTAAATAGGGGAAACTATGAATTTTATTATTTTCTTTGTCTTGAAAATCTTCACAGCGGCATTTCGGTGTTCTTGCATGCTGTCGATGATTGACTGCAAACATCAGAGACAAAGAATGTGAGAGGAAGCTTAATTATGCTAATCTAAGCAGCCGCTTCTTCGTGCTGAAACAAGTGGAATAAAACATGCTTCAGTCTACAAAATGGACACATGCTGTCGAAGCACTTTTTGTTTGATTTATATTCATCAATGCATTGTTTCTTGCTACACATTGTGTGCAGCTGGATCCTTTATCCAGCTAAAAATAATAGGAAAACTTCCTCTTTAATGGGTTTTATGGTTTGCCTCTTGGCTGCAACCAGACTATAACAGCCACGGCCACGCTATTAAACCATATAAACATCCTTGAATCGTTTCACAGAAATATATAGACTTTCATTCCATCAGTGGATTTTTTTTTCCTTTGACTTTCTCAAAGCATACGCTGGGCTATTTCTCTTCAAAGAAGTGATTCCGTGTCTGAGACGATGATACATATTTATGTTGTTACACTTGGCTGTTTATGGTTAGTCATTTGCATGAAACTAAGACTGGTTTCTGTTACGAGACAGGACACCTGAGAGACATATGGATAGGTTTTAAGATTATATAAAAATGATTACACATCCCATCCCCCATCCCACCAAAACAAAGTAAAAGCACAAATGATTGTGCACAAATGCACACACAGATTTCTACAGCCAGGGTTGGGCCTCTGAGGTCTCCTTACCCTGTATAATACCCCACATCATTTACTGGGAGCATTTGCAGCAGACCGACTCATTTAGAATGGATGTGCTTCAGGCAGCTACAAGGAATTCTAATATTGCTCTAAAAAAAAATCAAGTATCTATATGGAAATTTTCCTCTGCCTAATGTATGGGTCTGCTGAATAGTTACATGATAATTTGTGTGTAATTAATGGTTTCACTTGAATAGGAAAGATTAATGCAGAAGCAGGCATAAAGCGCATATGAATTCTTTTAGGGGTGACTATTGGAATGCCTAACAGACATCTGGTTAAAAATATGACTTTCCAAAGGTACTTAAAGAAGCAAAGTACTTTTTTTTTCTTACCTTTCTAAAAACAAACAAAAACAGAGTGGAATAAATAAAATAAAAAGCCACACTATAGTACTTCACAGCTACAGTAATAATGACCTTTTTTAAATTTAGAATATTAAAGTACACAAAATATAAGAGAATATGAGACAAACCTGTATGAATAAAGGTTGAATGAATAAAAGGCACAAAACTTGCGTGACATGAATAAACACGTTATGCATTTATAGGAAATTACCAATACAAAATAAACTAATAAAAGTAGTAAAACATAAAAAAATTCAAAACAAAATATTCGAGGTCATAATGAAATTAGTCTTCTCAGAAGGAGGACAGCTCAGTACGTTTTTCCTAATGAAATATAGTTGTAATGAAAGAAAAAACACAAAAATCCTACTAACCTTAAATTTTGTTTGTAACTAATAAAAACATTTAAAATTGAAATTAACCTAAATAATTTGTTAATATTCAGATATCATCATTGCTGAAACTCCTGAAAGTTTACGACAAAAACCATAAAATGAACATTCAATCCTGTAAAATAAGAAACAAATATCAGCTTCTCTACATGCATCTTGGGTAATTTTCAACAGCCCATCATCTCTAATTAGTCCTTAATAATAACTGTCATTGCTGCAGTTGCCATGGTTACCATCCGACGAGTGAAGGGGGGGACTTGGGAAGCACAACAGAGAGGAGGAGAGACCTAAGCTGTCCTTAAAGCTTCCAAGTTCTGTCCTAAAGTTCATTTTAATGGCCCTGGTAGTTAGACCAGCTGTGCTCTAAAATGTAGAAGTATTTTCCGATTGAAAAGAGCCCGTAATCGTTTTCTTGTTGCTCCTCCTCCTTTGTCTCCCATTTTTCTCACCCAACCCCTACCAATCCTTCCCTCCTTTTCTCCCCTTCCATCTGTTATTAGCGGTTCTTTAATAATGAACCCTACAGGCGTCCTCTTCATTAGGCAGGCAGGAGGAGAGAGGCCGGCGAGCCAGGCTGACCCTGCTACACTCTCCTCATCAGGGATCTGGCACAGGAATTTTAATAGGAGAGCAGCGCAGGCAGGCAGGTCAGTCCTGGAGACACAGTGTGCATGCCAATCTGTGCTGACCAAGTGGCGTGAACACAGCGAGTGTGCTGTGCTGCTAGCCTGACAGTCTGTAACGAGCCCGGAGGATGGGGAAGGCGGATGAGGAAAGGATGATGGCAAGTGGGAAAGCTGTGGTAAAGGGATCAAGAGGGACAACACAGACATAGAGCAGCTATTCAGGTGAGAGTGGAAGAGGGCGGTGGAAGGCGTGAGTGACAAGTGCCTGCTGGAAGATTGAAACCACCCTAATAAAGAAGGACAGGCTCTTGCCTTTTATGCTAAATCTTGCACTTATTGAGAGGAACATGTTTTGAACAATGAATGCACATGTTATGGAGCTTATTAAATGTGTAATCTAGGACTAAAATACCACTGTTGGATTTGTCCCTCAAAAAACAGTGAGATTATTTTCATGTCCTTGGATCAGCGCTGTAAATAAACCACGTTAAAGAGCTCCTCTGTTTGGCTCTCTATGATAGCGGTCACTCTTTCCCATCAAGGTTTTATTGTCTCCCTTTGAGCTATGCTTCATACCATCCTTTTTAAAAATTCCCTGCCCACCACAGAGCAGGTGATTTGTTGTATATTCATCGATGGGGCCAGAGGATTTTTTTTTTTTTCGAGCTTCGCCCGGCTGTGGTAATCACCGCGTCGACCTTGATGCAGATGGGATAAATGAAACAACTCCTCTGTCGAGACTCTGCCATTAGTAGAACCCCAGAATTATCTCATTTCCTCGGTGAGCTATGTAAACGTTTCTGATTCTGAGCATGTACGAGCATTCTCTAAGAACGTTTGAGAGAGCACTCGCTGAGCTGCCTCG
The DNA here is from genome assembly GCA_031762435.1 of Hypsolebias longignatus. Taxonomy (NCBI): domain Eukaryota; kingdom Metazoa; phylum Chordata; class Actinopteri; order Cyprinodontiformes; family Rivulidae; genus Hypsolebias; species Hypsolebias longignatus. The sequence continues at coordinate 21,785,456 of JARVGV010000630.1, read as the reverse complement.
TTTCAAAAATAGACTGTGTGTGTTTGAGGCTGAACACATATATTTTGAGTATAAATTGTGCACAGGCGCCCTTTAATCAGGAGTAAAACAGCTCTTTGGTGAAAGAAAATTAGACAATTTAATAAACCAGAGAACATTTCCTGAGATTTTCAATTAAAGTTCTGGGAAAGCAAAATGACCAAAGCACTAAAACCCTGAAAACTGTTTCAGTGAAATTTACTGCGGTTGGACTATTCTGACATGTTTATACTAGACAAGATCATTATTTTTTTTGCTTTTGATAAATAAAACAAATCCTCCAAATTATTTTTGCACTATGCAGTCTTGTTACTATCCATGTTCAAAGAGCGGCACAGTGGCTCAGTTAGTAGAGCTGCCGCCTCTCAGCGAGCAGGTCGCAAGAGCCGGGGGCCTTTTTGGGTGGATGGATGGATGGATGGATGGATGGATGGATGGATGGATGGATGGATGGATGGATGGATGGATGGATATGGATGAATGGATGGATGGATGGATGGTTGGTTGGTTGGTTGGTTGGTTGGATGGATGGATGGATGGATGGATATGGATGGATATGGATGGATGGATGGATGGATGGATGGTTGGTTGGTTGGTTGGATGGATATGGATGGATGGATGGATATGGATGGATGGATGGATGGATGGTTGGTTGGTTGGTTGGATGGATGGATATGGATGGATGGATGGAGATGTTCAAACCTGAAAGGATTTCTGCAAAAAAAAAAAACTGGGGTTCAAGTTTATTGTCCAGCAAGTACAGGTAGTCCCCGGTTTACAGCCGAGATCCGTTCTAACGGCCCGGCCGTAAACCGATTTAGCCG
>JARVGV010000630.1:21718240-21728513 GCA_031762435.1 Hypsolebias longignatus | reverse complement strand
GGCTCCAGAGCCGCAGGTTGCAGACCCCTGCACTAGACTGAGGAACAGCTTCTACCCTGAAGCTGTTAGACTCATAAATCCCTAACCAGGAAAATCACTGTAACGCCACTTTAATTGGAGATTTGACACTTTATCCATGATGCTGTATTTATACCTATTGGCTCACAACAGACTCATGTTCAGGCTGCCGTTTAGTACGCCGCACTATATTAGAATATTGTTTAGTGTATATCTTAGATCCTTGTATACTGTTTATTTTTATACTTTATACTTTTGCTATTTCTGGGTCTAATTGGGACCTTGAGTTTCGTTCCACCTCATGTACCACATGTGATGCAAATGATGATAAAGTCACCTTACCTTCCAGTCATAAGTATTAGTATTCTAAATCCGCCAGATAAAGTACATTTTTTAAATGTTGAGATTTAAAATGTCCTCAAAAGGCAGATGCATAAATAATAGCAAGGCATTACTTTGATGTGTTTAGTTATTCCACTTCTTTTGCACCTACGTTTTCTCCTCACGGCAGCTTCAACAAGGTTTAATTGGTATGGAAATAGAAGTGGTGAAACATGACAGGAACGAGCCTGGCTATTTAGACCCTTTATCACTGTATACTGTCCTTCAACCAATTATCGCCAATCTACTGCTCCGCAACCCCCTACCAACCTCCTCCCTCATGATTTAATCAGGCTTCATGCAGCTGGAGAGAGGCGGCGGCGGCGGCTACGGGTCGATAAAGACAACTTGTAATCCAGTGTGGTGCAAATTGAGTTTCTGTTGGAGAATAATAGTTTGAAAAGCTTACATGAGATTTCAGACCCCCTGCACACACTGTTCCAGCTTGAGCACACCGCCAAGCGAGTTCACATAAGAACACACAGGTCCCCTTTAATCATACCCTAATGATACGATCATGCATGCGTTGGAGCTTGCATTAGTTCGTTACTGTTTTCATGTAAAAGCACGGTTTTAGTAGAAAAATATGTCATTTCTCACACAGAAAATCCACCGCAGTCTTTGTCTGTGACAGTGTTTTGGTGTGCGCTTTATTTTCACATAGTCAGGAAATATCACCTTGCAAAGAAAATTCACAGCTCAAGCTGTGTGTGTTTGCCACATAACGGAAAATGACTGGACCTCCAAAGAAGCAGATAAAAAGATGAGAAGTTGCATCTGCATAAACAGATTACTTTTTTTTTCACATCACAAACAAACACGTACTCAGATACTTGAAGCGGGTTTTGAGCAAAGTTAGACATGACAGCGCTTTCTTGTTAATTCCTATTACACAAGAACATAAATGGAGCGCCGCTACTCCCCCCATTCAAGAATCTATCCCTTGGCACAGTCCTCCTAAAGACCAGCTTGTTGTCTGGCCCATTGTGAGCTCAGGAGTCTGGCCTGAGCCCCGAGGGCTTGGTCAGCATTTAGTGTTTTGTAGGGTGGGGTTTGGAGGCAAGGGGCGAGGCTGTGGAGATGGGTGCAGGCCAAGACTTGGTGGAGCTCAGTGCCAGGGTGTCAGTGGGACACCCTCCTTTCTGGGAGCCTGTTCAGCACCCTCCTGGAGTCTCAGCAGGGTGCAGGGATACATGGTCAGTGCAAGACAGGTCCATCTGCCCTGCTACCTCTGTCCCTCTTCTGCCAGCCCCTTCCATTGTGCTCCATTGGCACGTTGTGGAAATGACCTACTACTGCCCGACCTCGCGTGCACGCATGGCTCACCTTCAGCATGTGCCACCATCGCTATCCTCACTTCACGAATGACTGATTGGACAGGACGTCATTTTAATGTCAAGAACTCCACTTAAAGTTAGTCTGATTTGCTTTAAGTTTATAAATAAAGCTCAAACTAATAGTTTAGTCACAAGAGAAACTTTGTGCCAATTTGTTGGTTATTGAGCCCTCGTTACAAAGGCGTGCCGCAAGTGACTTTACAGCCCGTGAAACACAAAGAAGAGCAACACAACGAGTAGAATGAGTTCCTTTGCATCGCTAATTGCTCGAGAGTTTTGAGTCCAGGCCCAGCTCAGAAGTGTGCCAGAGTTTGGCTTGTGACGACTGTGTGATTTCACTGTAAACCCAAAGAAATTTACAGCACGGTAAACACCCGCAGCCCCACGAGCAGGAGAGACTGTCAAGTTAAAAATAAAACATCCTGTATTTGAAAAGCTGACACTTTCTTCAAATAGGCTCTGGTGTGAAAAGAGCAGGGTACATTGAACGATACAAAAAAAAAGTTTGTGGGTTAAAATGGAAAAGCAGCAAATATGGTTTGAAATGTTGCTATTCTATATAAAAAAAATCTATACACTGTATTTTATTACAGTTGAATGAAAAGTATCTATTAAAAAAGTGCACTGTGAGTTCCATTTTTCTTTCAAACCATTGATATGACATTCTGTAATAAGTCCTGATCTTTCCCATGTATCTTAAACAAATTACTGTATTTTCTGTGGTAAATGTCACACTGCCATATAATTCGCATCTATTATGCGTCAACGCTGACGTGTCGCGTTTGTTACGCGTCACCGCTGACAACCTGGAAATGTGGGCCGGTGTTGTGCCAGAAATCGATCGGCTGCCAAATGGAGTGTGCACAGGAGGGCTTTGACAAGATTAATACTTAAAAACAATCATCTGTTTGCTCGAAATTATAGTAAAGGTTTGTCTCAGTCTAACTTTTCCTTATTAAATACACTTTGACGGTCAAATCTGATGCATTTCAAAAGCCGATTAGCGGCTGCTGGAGCGCGCAGAGGGACGACTCGTGCATTTCTTTGAAATTTAACAAGCTAATCACCTAAAAACAATTATTTGTTTACTCAAAATTATAGCAAAAGTGCGTATCGGTTTAACTTTTCCATAATAAAAGGACTTTCATGGTTAAATCAGTTGCTTTTTGCCTGGGCGGTGCGGCGAAATTTAATTGATTTGACATTTGTCCCAGGAGTTTCGGAGCGAGACGAAGGTGGCTTGTATGGCAAGCCAAGTGCCTCATTAATAGCCACTTTTCCCTATTAATGAGACACTTGGCTTGCTGTATTAGTCGATGGCCCTCTAGCGGCTGAAAATGGTAGTGTTTAATGTTTTCCATGTAAGAATGAATGAAATTGTCAGATCTCAGCCAAAAATTGGATTATAAATATGTGGGGGGGAAAAAACCATAAATACATTGCTTCACTGTATAAGTTGCAGGCATGCTAATTTATGGAAAAAAACAACAACAACAACAAACAAAAAAACGTATACACCTGAAAATACGGTACAGATTAAGAACATTTCTTTCTTTTTTACTCTTCTAATAGCAGAATTTTAACTATATTCTGGATAAAAATGTGAAACATTCTCACACTCCCACGGCAGCAATAAGGTTCAGTCTTTACAAATCAGCCTCATTTAAAGCACAAACAAAACGGGGCATTTCTCTTGCTCCTACAAATAGAACAGCCTGCTCGGCCCTCTATGCCACAAAGACTGAATGCGGTGAATAGGGAGCCTCCGTGCCCTCTGTGAAGCCCCAGCTGTCTTTGATTGATGGGCTCGGAGGAGGTGGGGAGGACAGCGAGGTGTAAAGAAGTTCATGAGGTCTGTAGATGTACAAGAAAACTGAACAGACTGTCATGTTAGTCATCCCAGCTAACCAGAACCAGCCAAGCAGTGGGCTGCAGAAGCAACACCCAGCTCCGAGCGAGCTAATTAATGCAGCCAAATGAGATCAGCGGCAGAGGCCCAGGCCAGGGCCCGATTGCTACACAGCTTCCTTCAGTCCAAGTCTGTGTGGTGTAATTACCACCAGGCCGCTGCACAATGGCTTTCTTCTGTCCCACTGAAAGTGATTTTATGTCCTTCATTCTCACATTAGCAGCGTGTTTTACAAACGGGATGAGAGAAGTCGGTCAATGGCTGTTGTGTGTGTTTGTGGGAGAGGGTGCTGTTTGCTTTGTGTACAATGGACAGCTTGGTGTAGGTATTAAAGCGGCGACTTGAATGCAACGAGTTTGAACCTACAAACCACCAACAAATGATGGCTGACCAATAACACATTACCGGTACTAGTTTTTGCTCCTTTTAACAGGTAGTATGTAAACCTCTATGTAAGTAAATCTCTATAACCCATATAAATAGTTCACATATTTTGAAGTGGGGCTCTTATAAAAGATTATGAGTAGTTATTATCTTACCTGCTGTAGATAGCTCTTTGAATGACTTCAAATTGGCGAAAGTTTAAGTCTGAGTACCGTAGATTGAGGACCTTGACTGAGCAGAGTCGAGATCACCACTGACTGATGAGCTCTTAATATCTCAATCAATAGGCTGCTCCATAAACGTTTATTAATTTTAAAATCCAAAGGGTCAATGCAATTAAGAAGCTGTAGACACAGATGCATCAGATGAACAGTTATTTAAACCCTAATTTTAAGTTTAAGAATACAACCTACATTTGGTTATGTTTAATAGAATGTACCAGTGCAACTTTCATACACAATTTACATATTTACCTTTAAAAAAATCCCAACAGTTGGAAAATAATGTAACGATGTGAGCAACTGTCTGGTTAAATGGTTTACGGTGATTTTCGAACTATAAGGTGCAATGAATTAAAAGGCGCATTAAGCAAAACTAAAACATTTTGACAGATTTTTGTACCACATAAAATCGGTTTGAGGTCAGTACAACCAGAATTACTACATAAGACACACTCGATTATAAGGCTCACTGTAAATTTTTGAGAAAATGAAAGGATTTTAAGTGCACCCTATAGTCTGAAATAATGGTAATAATCTGTATTAATAAAAATTAATACTGTATTCACTTGAAACACAACAAACTCACAAACAAAAAAGCTAATTTTAAAGTTAACCAATAAAATACAGTATTTATTGTCCTTTATTTTTTTTTTTAAATGGTATTTTAGCCCATGCAGCACGGTGGCACAGTTGGTAGGGCTGCCGCATCTCAGCAAGAAGGTTGCTAGATCAAATCCCGGCCGGGGAACTTTCTGGGTGGAGTTTGCATGATCTTTCCGTGCATGTGTGGGTTTTCTCCAGGTTTCCTCCCACAGACCAAAAACAAGCATGTTAGACTGATTGGTAACTCTAAATTGTCTCTAGGTGTGAGTGAGAGAGTGAATGGTTGTCTCGTTTGTCTCTGTGTGTCCCTGTGATGGACTGGAGACCTGTCCAGGGTGTCCCCCGCCTCTCGCACAGTGGCTGCTAGATATGGGCAACAGTGACCCCCATGACCTGAAATGGAAGAAGTGGTTAAAGACAATAGATGTTTTTATTGATGGTATTTTATCGCATAAATCCACATTTGTTGTTATGTATGGGAGAAAACATAGAAACATCACATTTGCAAAACATAAAAAGGTCATTTTGTAAGTGTTTAAAATTGTGTTTTGGGTGACAAAACCTGTCAAGAGCTGACCACATCTCTCATTAAGTTTGTACTTTTGTATTTAGGATGAATACAGTACAGTACTTATAAATGATACAATTGCCTTTAAACCGTGAAACAAATTCTAAGAGTGGTGCAGAAGAATTTGGTGGATCAACACAACAGTTTGGTGAAAAATGTAGCTGAAAGGACAATAAGATCTGTCCTGCTGCTGTGGTGCCACCCTCACATTGGCCAAAGGTGTCACGTTCAGCCCCAGGCACGACTACTCAATCCCTGCTTGGTTCAAAGGGGCCACGGCATCAGCAATGCAGCACCAAGCCTCGCTCTCTCCACTCTCTCTGTACAGAAAACCAGCGTCTCCCTCATTCCGATGGGAAGCTCATCCCAAAGCGCTAACAGCGTGAAGCAAGTGTTCCAGAGTCTCCAAGCAGGTTGAAAGCTCTCGTACCCACCGATCTCTGCTGGAGTCCCCCCCCCCCTGACAGGACAAGTGTGGTAATGGACTGCTAGGTCCCAGACCTGTCACAGTGGAACACTGCAGGGTGCGCTCACATGCGCTTCATGTCCATCTGGCAAAAAAAAAAAAAAAATCAATGCGTTTTCAACCTTTAAACTGTTTAACAGCTTCAAGAAACCCACACTATGCACATACTGTATATAAAGAGAAAGATTTAGTTGTTGAAAATTATTTCCCTACTCAAGTGCAGCAAACTGGAATTGATTTATTGTGCAAGATTTATGCTAAACTACCTGTGGCAGCTGTTGTAAAGAGAAGTATGGGGTTCACGTCAGGCAGGTCCGTTCCAAAGACACACAAAATCAAAAACCAGTCGCTCGTTTCCTGAAATCGCTGATCTTTTTCAGGGCTGTGCAGTCAGCGGCGAGAAGTGGGGGTATGGGGGTAGACGCAGGGCGAGCCCCCAGTCCATCGCAGGATCAACACAGACTAACAACTATGGTTGTTCACGCTCACATTCAATTTAGGATCACCAGAAACCTGCATGATTCAGAATTATACATTAAGATGCAACTTGGCAGCACCATGGCTCAGTGGTTAGCATTGCTGACTCACAGCAAGAAGGTCCTGGGTTCAACCCCCGGTTTGTTCTGGGGTCTTTCAGTTTGCATGTTCTTCTTGTGCTTGCATGTTTTTTCCTCAGGTACTCCAGTTTCCTCCCATAGACCAAAAACATGCGTTAGGCTTCAGGCCCAGGACGCTCTTACAAAAGATCTGTGATCTCAATGGGATTTTCCTGGTTCAATAAAGGTTAATAATAATACTGTAATAATATCCTGATGCATGCTCAATAATCCAGGTAGAAAAATCTAAAAAAAAGTTAAGTCTGGTCCTCTGGACATTCGAAAAAAAATAAATAAATAAAATAAAATGGAAGTAGAAAAGTTTCATCTTTCATCCGAAATCAGTCTTTCGGATGAAAGATGAAACATTTTATTTTATTTTATTTATTTATTTATTTTGGTTTGGTTTGTTTTTTGAATGTCCAGAGGAGCAGACTTAACTTTTTTTTAGGTTATTAATAATGATGATGATGTTGATTATGATGATGATGATGCTGATAAGACACCATATTGTGTGATACAGTGTAAAACAATCTGGCAACATGTGGCAAATCTGATTACCGTACATTTTCCCGTGCATGTTAGAGCTAGAGTTGCATTCGGGCCTAAAAAAATCTGAACCCATACAATTTTTTTCTGAATCCGACCCGAAACCGACCAATTAACTGTGATTATCGACCTGAATCCAAAAAAAATAAAATAAAAAATAAACAAAATAAATGAGCTTTATAAGCATTCATTGCTTTTGTAAGCAAATCACTTTGACATGATTTAAAAACATTTTTCAAAGATAAGATATAAGATTTCTTGTTTATTGACAAGAGTCAACAGATTAATATAGTTATTATAATATTATAGTTATTGTAGTTATCAATGGTTGTTGGTCGCCCAGGCTCGCTGACGCAGGGGCTGGGTCCAGTTAAACCACAGGTGGGTTGATGTGATCCATCTGGACTTGTTGTACCTCTTTTGACCGGCTGGTCAGCTCATGGTCAAAAAGCCACAAGCGGCTGGTGGTGATCCAGATTGGATCATCGGCCGCATGCATCCGCTGATGCAACCAAAAGCCCGACACAACCTGGTCTACCCGTCCAGCGCATTATTTGGGTCCAGACCGGCTCGGTGGGGGGCCCGGGTTAGAAATGACAGCTCTAGTTGGAGCACAGGTTGCTAACTAATGTCCTGCTGAAGTGTTTTCAGTCTTATTGATCACCTTCATGACAGAAGCTGCTTGGAAGAGGACATCTTCATTCTTGGAGAAACCCACACATCATTTCTTACATCACCTACAAATGGTCATATCAAGTGTAATTTGGGCATTTAAAAACATTTTTTTCATTGGAGAGCAGAAAACCAGGGGGTAAAGGAACTTCTTGGAAATAAAACGGTACAAAGAGATTTTCAACACGCGTCCAAACGAGACTACGACGGCACGGCAGAACCGTTCCGTCGATCGAATCCAGTGTTCACAGGTCCGGCTGGACGAGAGGTGAGAATCTAAGGTCAGGCTCTGACACGACTCGCTGACTTCTAATTTGAAGATTCTAATTTTCAGTTCAAGACAAGAAATCATACCTGTGAGAAGCCTCCAGGCAGAACGGAGAGAGGTGTGGAACAATCTGTTTCTGTGCGGACGAGGCAGCTCACACACGTCTCTGTCGTCCATCTGTCCGTATCTTATGCAGTATATGTGTACTTTTTATATGTATTTGTGCATTTATATATCTGTTGAGTTCATTGTAAATACTGAAAATGTTTTTTTTATACCTTGTTTTAATATTTCCTGATATGAAAGTAGAAAATACTTACAAGGAAAATAAAAGCCTCTGTGCTCCTTAACGAAATGTTCATTCCACATCTGCTTTTATGCCAGAGTTTTAGATTAGGATGAACTCCATCCGTCCTCTTTTTTCTTTTAGGGTCGCGAGTCACTGGTGTCTACCTCCAGCAGTCTCTGAGCGAGAGGCGGGGGACACCCTGGACAGGTCTCCAGTCCAACACATAAAGAGACAAATGAGACAACCATTCGCTCTCTCACTCACACCTAGGGACAATTTAGAGTTACCAATCAGCCTAACAGGCATGTTTTTGGTCTCTGAGAGAAAAAAAACAGAGTACCCGGAGAAAATCCATGCATGCACGGAGAGAACATGCAAACTCCACCCAGAAAGGCCTCCCTCCCAGCCGGGATTTGATACGGCGACCTCCTCGCTGAGCGGTAACAGCTCCACCATTTGAGCCACTGTGTCGGCTAGGATAATCTCAAATTGACAGAGTTGCAGCTGTTTTAGTCAAACCTTGAAAATAAAGTAATAACCAAACTCATAGCATGATCAGAGAAAGGATAAAGGTTGGCTCTCATCGTTGACCCCATCAAATCTTTAGCTCGTTATTAGACTGTTTTAGCCATTTTTGTATCTTTTGAGGTTGATTAGCTGTTGTGGCCATCTTGAATTCAGTTGACTCCAAAAGGTAATCGGTAGCACGCCAGAAAAACTAATACACACGGGCAGCAAAGTTAAAAAGTTGTCCAAAAAGTTTGCAAACAGATTAAAACTAAAGATGTAAAGATTATTGTTGTATAGTCTTGGCAGACTTTTATTTTAATGATCTCATCCTTGATTTGAAGTCGTTCTATCTCGCCTTCCTCAGACCAGAGTCAGAATTGTGTTTTATTTTGTTGGGAGCAGTCCAATTTGCTATTAACTCATCAATCTGGAAAGAGTTCATCCAACCTTTATTTATTTATACAGGTTAATCCCACTGAGCCTCTGGGACTCATTTACAAGAGAGACCTGGAGTTCGCCTTTTATTCTCCACACTTCCTTCCAAAGAGCTTTTCCCAACAAGATAGCTGCTCATAATCCGTGCACAGAGCCCTAGATAAAAATATGAATATTTTAATGTTTGTTATGCAAGTTTGGTAAAAACTGTTACCTGAATTCAAGCCTCCAGCTTTTATTGAGCTGAGCTACACACATATTTTGTCACTTCTCCATGTCAGCACAATACAAATGTGTCTCCATCATGATAAGGTGTGTAATATGACACTAGCGCACGCACACACACCCCTGCCACCTTTTTCTAACATAGTCACACACTCACGCAGCCTGACTCAGCTCTCTGAACCTCTGATGCTGTTGTCTAAAGGATGCTGTAATGAAATCAACTCGTGGCAGAGAGAAGCGTGACCCCCTCTCTGTCGGGCCTGCCGCCTCGCTCACAGAGACACGCCCCTCTTCTTTGCACTTCCTCTGCATTTCGTCCGAGCGCCATGTCTGCATTCAGCTCAGCATTTTGATTCCTGTGGAATTTTTTATCTGCAATTCAGTTTAATTCAGTTTATTTAAATTACACCAAGTCACAACAGAAGTCATCCCAGGGCACTGAACAGAAACGTTCAAATACAAAAATAATCATTTAACGTTATTTATCTGAGGAGCAGACTGCTTTGAGTTTAACTCTATCACAGACTCTCATCTTGAGCAAGCACAAAGGCGATAGTGGAAAGGAAAAACTCCCTCATGAGGGAGAAACCTTTAGCAGAACCAGGCTCAGGACAAGCAGCCATCTGCTTTAGCTGGCTTGGTTTGGTAGGAACAGAGACACAATGGCAGGTCGAGAATCACATTAAGATAGAAATATCAAATGAAAACTATTCAATTTTAACAATTCATTTAAGGAAAGAAGTCAATTTGCCCTCCAGTAGTCTAAGCCTATAGCAGCATAACAAGCCAACCCTAATTATAGGATTTATCAAAAAGGAAAGTCTTAAAACTGGACAATGTGT
>JARVGV010000630.1:21707630-21717704 GCA_031762435.1 Hypsolebias longignatus | reverse complement strand
CCTCATGGACAGAAACTGGAAGTTGGTTCCACAAGAGAGGAGCCTGATAACTGAAAGATCTTCATCCCATTCTGCTTCTGGAAACTCCAGGAACCACGAGTAAACCTGCAGTCTGAGAGCAAAGTGCTCTATTTGGAAAACATGGAACAATAAGATCTCAAATATAAGATGGAGCTAGGTTGTTGAGCGCTTTTTAGGTTAGAAGTAAGATTTTGAATTCAATTCTGGATTTGACAGGGAGCCAGTAGAGAGAAGCTAAAACTGGAGATCCCTCCCACTAACTCCAGTTAAGACTCTGGCAGCAGCATTTTGGATCAACTGAAGACGTTTTAAATAAGTATTTGGACACCCAGATCACAAACCATTGCAATAGTCCAGTCTAGATGTGCACTACATTAGAAATGTTGCTTTCATGTTGCCTCACAGAGTGTGAAGTAGAAGCAAACAAACTGTCATACTGAGGCAACAGTTCGAACATGTGATAATCAACAAAACAGCTACAATTTAAGGCAAGATATTTCATTGCATAATGATAAACTATTTGCAGCTATATTTAGTTTAAATTGCCATTATGCACTTTTATTTCCCTGCAATCCTGTAGCTCAAAACTGGTGCTTATTGTTGCAGCAGATATCAGGGGACTTTGTTGATCTTTGGGTTTGAGGAAAAACCGCCTTCCCTGTTATTCTTTAGCTCTGCGGAGTTCACTGAAGCAAAGGGACAACATCCCTCTGCACAGACAGTCCCATGTTTATGTCCAGAAAGAAGACATTGTGCACACAGAGCATCCCTAGCTGCCAGACCCCCTCTACCCTAAACTCCTTCCTCCCCTACGCCATCTCCTCCTTGCACCCTCTGAGGAGTGGAGCTGTATTGAGTGGGAGCTTGAAACCATGCTTGTATTGTCAGAGGACTTGCGGGCACTTACCTCCACTCTTAAACATTTAGTGATGTCTTGCTGAGCCCGGACAGAGAATAGCACTATAGGGTAACCGATGAATTGCTATTTCTGGACAAGGGATAAACACATGCTTTGTAGGGATCATATCTCCAGTCGGTGGTGGTGAAGCTGAGATTGTTATAGTTTGTTTGAAGAGTCTAAATCCATTGGTTTTCATTCTAATGCATGTGTGACATGATGGGTTCTACTTTGTACATCAGCTTGCAATTTCAGTGAACAATTGCTGTTTGCAGATCTTCAATGACTGACAGATTCCCAGCTGAGTGGTAGACTATGATTTGTAGTGGCTACAGAAAATTCACCATTAACGTTTACAAAAAGGCAAATGTGATACACAGTAACATGGTTGTAGTAGTATTTTAACCCCACCCCCAGCGTAAGCAAACTGACAACCAGACTGCAAAATAATGTAAAATGAAAAGTGCTTTATTTTCTAATCAAAGGTGCTCAGGGATTTGTTTGTGATAGTACTGATGACCATCTGAATCCACAAGAGTTGTGATCAAGGTATCTCTTTAGGGAAATTAATTCTTAGGTCATTTTCACACCTGATAGTCTGGTGGACTCGGTTCAGTTGGAATCCGCCATCCACACCAACGAAAAATGAAACTTCCACACCACCGCCATTTTAAATTTTCCTGTCCGCCGTGAGATCAGGTATGTGACATCATCACATTGTGCTGCAGGCTCAAACAGTGCCTTTTTATATCAGCAAGTTATTTTAATGGAATGGCCGATGTCCGATATTGAAATTATCGGCCGATACCTTGCCGATAATATCGTGCATCGCTAATTTAAATGCATCATGGATAAATAAATTAATTTTTTTAGAAACAATCATCTTTTAAACATGTTCCGAATCAACAGGTTGGAAAAATCCATACAATTATCTATATTTTGACTAATCAATGTGCAGCCTGACAATCTGGAAAAACTTAAAATAAAAATGAAGCCTGCTCATAAAAGTGTATCGAATGAGAACAAAGCAAATGTATTGTTAAAATTAAATTAATTATCTGTGAAGCACTGAAGCGGTAGGGTCATGGTTTGGATTTGTTTCCTTTTCGGGTTGCGGGAATGCCAAAACATCTTCCTGTGAATTCAATCAAATAACAATAAAATCAAACTTTTCTAAAATGTCAAAGTTCATGCTCAATAATCCAGTTAAAACAATCCAACTAAGTTAAGTCAGGTCATCTGGATGGTTTCTTTTTGCTGTTGTTGAGACATTTCGTCCTTCATCCAAAGGACTTCATCAGTTCATTTTATGGCTCCTCGGACTGATGAAGTCCTTTGGATGAAGGATGAAACATCTCAACAACAACAAAACAATAAAAAATAAGAAACCGTCCAGATGACCTGACTTAACTTTGTTGGGCCTTCGAAAATTTACTGAAATGATAATTTGTGTGATTATAATAACTAAACAAATGCAAACAAAAACATTGGTTGCATTTTTTTCAGTCTGACGCTTTTGACACTCAGATATTCATTTGATGATCATTTCATAGTAAAATATTGCCCAAGGTGCATATTTTATGTTCAATTGCATTTTTATCCACTTTTACACATTGTGATGATGAGATTTGAAGAAATTCAAACAATTTCAAAGCATTTACAAACATTTATAAATATAAAAAATGAGCAGTTAATGGTGAGCATGTAGAGTGTTATTAGAACGCATAATTGATGATGAAGTGAAATCTGAGCTGTAAGATGATGTGTGTGAACCTCCTTAAACAGCTGTCTGCGTGCGCATGTCTGTGCGTTTTAATAACAAGGTGTTAACTGTGCCCTCCGAGGATCACCTGTGAGGGTCCCCTGGGGTGTGTGTTTGGACGCATGTTCATTAACGTTTGCGAGCGCGCAGGCGTGTGGGTGTGTTTGCGTGTCGCTTTGGGGGAAACGTGTATCCGTGCACTGCAGCGCGACACCTGCCAGAGGCTGTGGCTGTTTATGACACATGGTTGTGAGCGCTGGAGAGGACACCGCGGAGCTTTGCCAGCTGCAACGCGCACATGCAAAAAAGATGCACGAAAACAAGGCCCGCAGAAACTGCTTTCTTTTTATTAGCAATTTGTCATTTTGTACAAACATAAAATTCACACAAGCAAACACTTCTGACTGGCCAGAAATTGCTGCAAAACTGCAAAAAGCTGAGTATACCCCCTCTCGCTCCTCACACACACACAGATAATAACCACGGGGCCGGTGTGATCTGTGTCTCCAGGTCTCGCTTGCTGTGCAGGTCCCCAGCAGCTTCTATATTACAGCAGTAAGCAGGGGAGCCTGGCAGAGCCACCGGCCTACAAAGTTCAATATAAACGAACAGTGGGATCTCCCAGGGACCTGGCAGAGAAGAGCTTAGCAAAGTTAAAGCCTCACCAGCACCTCCCTGGCTGCTCACGCCAGCGGAACAACACACATGCACAGCTTAGAGCTGCACACACGCACCTGCACTCTCTGTGACAGCACACCTATTAATGACGAAATAACTCGAGGGGATTGGGACTGCACTTTGGCTCTAATTCTGTATCAAATTTAAACAACTTTGAAAAAACAACAACAAGGTTTTACATTTAAAATACAGAGATTTTCTTTAATTACTTGTTTTCTGATTGTGATGATTATATACTGTATATGTTGAGCCTAAAAACAGAACAGACGATTTTTGGTCTCTTCAGAAAAACAACACAAATCTCTGTTTGCAATAAAAAATATAATATTCAATAAAATAATCTGATCTTTTTTTTTTTTTTAAATACACTAATAGATTTAAACTAATAGCTTAAATCATGGCTATTCAACAAAACTGCTCAGGGGCCACACTTTCTCAAAGCGAGCAGCTCAGGAGTTGGACATCCAGCGATTAAAGTCATTATATAAATAAACCAAGTATTACAATGATCTGTTAGCTGTTGAATTTGTTTATTTTATTGCATTGAATCATAAATGCAATTAACAGAACCCCAAACCCAAACCCCCCCACCCCCACCCCAATAAAACAAAACAACAAAAAATGTGCTCATTAGTGGGCCAGACTAAAGTCACCTGTGGGCCACTTTCGGACCACGGGCCACCAGTTGAACAGCCCTGGTTTAACCCTTTTGAAGTGGCGCTCTTTGAAAATGTTACGATAAAATAATATCTTACCTGTTGTAGATATAAAGAAACTCCGTTTGGAGAAACAAAATGCGATTCTAGCTGATCGATGGTCTAACAGCTAACAGACCAAAGTGGATTGTTGCTGTTTTTATATCAAGTCATAAACATTTCATTTCAAACAGTTCATGCAAACACTAATTTTAAACATGAAGTTTGTATTACATACATATTTACTTAGAATCTTGTGGTTATTTGGAACAAGCAAGTCTGGGGCACGTCAGGAATTTTTCATATTTGTGCAAAATTAACCAAGTACGGTAATAAAAACTGATGTAGCCCAGTTTGACTGTGCTATATACTTTGTAGTACAAACCTAATGGTGATCAAATTTAAGTTTAAAAACAATGCCTAAGTGATAAAAGTGGAATAAATATGAAAGATTTTTTTTTTTGTCATTTAGAATCATGTCATTTTAAAAACAGTTCATGTTTGGTCAAGAAAATCTAGTTTAAGCATGCTGAAACAGGTAGTTGTTAATTTTACTATGCTCCTTGAAGGTCACATAAAAGTTTGTTTGAGGAGTGGTGCACATGTGTGACGTGGCAGGTTACAACTTGCTAAGTGTCAATCTTTTTCATTTTTGATTTGTATCAGATTGAGCATTTTATTTTGCCCAATCAGATGGGAGTGCGCAGGATTAATGGTACGCTGCATGAAACGCGTGTCAAGTGCAGAGAGCACGGTGACCCAGATGTGAGACAATAACAGAGTAAAGCTGTCCCTCACAATGGTTAATACAGAGTTACCGACTGTAACAGACTTTAAGAAGCATATGAAAGTGGACCAGGAGCTAATCTTTGGACCTTCTGGATGAGTTAGAAGTTCCCCATTCAGCTGTTGGACTCCCATCTGTGAGGTTGCTGCCAGTGTTCATGTGACATCACCTGCCTCACTTTACTCAGTGCCAATTAAAGGGATCTCCACATCTATCTTTTTCCAGATCCACTCTGAAAATCTGATGGATTTGTGAGGACAAAACTAAACCGATGCACGTTCTTTTTATTTTATTTGCTCAGGGGGTGAACGAGCTGTTGGTTTTTAGCTCCCACGCACCCAAGCAGCAATTTAGGCCTGCAGCGGGTTATTTTGAGGTTGAGGTTTATGTTTGAAAAGCCTTACCTATATACTGTATATTTTTTGTTGTTATTTAAAAACAATGTTCTGTTTTATTACACGTGTGTAGAAAATTAAATTCTTAGTGGGTTAAACAAAGTGTAAAGTAATAATTTCCTGCTAAGTGGAGGCACCACCATCAAATTAAATTGAATATAAACAGTAAGTTGCAGCTACTGTAAGCTGTTTGTACAGATATCTTTAAAATAACGTTCCGAGGGCCCCAACCATTGTACTACATTTTAATCTAACCTAATGGTTAACTCTTTAGCCACGTGTTACAGGCGCTACACTGACAGTAATAGAAAAGATGAAAAAAAAAAAGATGATGTTCAAAAACTGCCATAAAACTTTTGAGATGGGGGTTGTTTCAAAATGGTGGCAATCCATTTTGGTTTTGGTCCCTCTCAGACCAGCCGTCACCTCAGACAGAGCTATCTACTACAGGTAAGATAGCAACTGTTCGTAACTGCCCCACAGAACCCCACTTTAAAAGAACTGAGCTATCAGTTTAGATTTTTAAAGAGAAAACTTGAAAAAAATGTTACTTTGCTCATATTTTTACATTTAGACTGCAGCTGTGAGGCACAAAACAGTTTTTTTTCTTTTTAAAACGAGAACAATGAAACAAAACTGGACTCGCCGCCTCGTCGGTCTGCACGAGCTCAGCCTTTGCTTTGCAGGGTTGCTCCCCTGTTCAGATGGCTGCGAACGCAATAATGACCCAACAGATGGGTTTATTAGAGGGCGGCTGAGGCAGCCGGTGGGTGTTCTGAGGAAAGCCAGAGCGCCAGGAGCTCTGGGTGAAAACGGGACTGAAAGGAAGCAGCTCTGCCTCAAGTCGCTGAGCCGATGGGCCCTTTCCGCCCCAGGCATGTGCACCTTTTAACATGGAAATAATGACCGAGGCAGCTTTGTTAACTACCTGCATCTTAAAGCTTGTTTAAGATGTCATCTGTCTCATTTCGCCTCTCTATTCAGCGAGGTGGTCGGTGGCGTGCTTTGTGTCTGCGTGGAAGGAGGTTCCTCCAACCCTCGTTAGTGTCTCAAACAGAGAACATGTGTCTGCATTTGTCTTGGAGCTCTGTTGGAGCAGGCCTCCTTGGACCGCAGAACAATACGGACCACATCAGATCATACAGAGACCTGATTAATCTCCTCACACTTGTCCGGTACTTGTTAGCTTTTGCAGATCAATAGAACTCAATAGAGTTGGTTTGGCGAACAAAGCCAAAAAGTGGGTGCTTAATTTAAGTAATGAGAGGAGTAAAATGGGTTGAAGGGCATTAAATTACCAAATTAAAAGGTTTTACTTTGTTCTTGTTGGCTTAAAAGGACTGAAAATGTACTTTACTTATTACCGTATTTTTTGGATTATAAGACACACTTAAATCCTTTCATTTTCTCAAAAATCGATAGTGAGCCTTATAATTGTGCTTACTGACCTCGAACCAATTTTATGTACAATATTTTTTGCACTACAAGTCACAATTTTTTTGCGAAGCGACATATTTATGAATTTTTCCATTTTGTTAGACATACAGTATTTGGACTGATGCGACTTATAGGGTGGAACGACGTGTACGGTGGAAAATACGGTAGTTACTGTGAATGAGTTGAATAAAGTTTGACTTATCTGACTGTTCTGTTTCGCTTAATACGCCTTGTAATCTGAAAAATATGGTAAGTGTGGTTATAGCCTTAATCTATTCACTCTACCCTTACAGTTGTGTTAAAAAGTACACCCCCCCCCCCCCACACACACTCACATACAATTTGTTTTAAAAAATTGTCTTAAGTTTTGATGTACTTAAAGCATTTTTAAATTTGATAATTTCCCAGACAAAATACAATGTATTATTACCATGGAAGATTTTCTTTGTCTGTGTAAAATAAATAAATAAATCTGAACTGCGCTGAGGCAGAAGTTGTCCTTGCCGGGGCGGCCCACAGGAGGATCACTCCGGAGTGTTTTGTGCTGCTTAGAGAGCACTCATCTGAGGAGCGGCAAGCAACACAAAACCTGCAGGGAAAAATCAAATGCTTGTTAGGGCTGGGTCAAGGGCCCTTCATGGTCTCTCGCCTCCGAAACCTCAGCTGAGGATCCCCCACTACCCCATCCTGGTGTCGGTGACCCCCCCCCTCGTCTTACTTAAAAGGTCATCTAGTCCACTCCACCTCACCCTACCGCCCCAAGACAAAAAAACAAAATGAAAAAACACAAAAGCTGAGCACCCTCGCCTTTGTTTTAAATAACGTACAAGACAGTGCAAAAGTTTGAGACTACAGTAATTCCTACTTTGCCTCCATGAAGTCAGACATTTGGTTTCGTTTAACGAGGTCTTGATCAATAATTCTTCAGGCGTTTTGACGATCTTTGAATTTTGTTTTCAACTTGGGCTATTTTTTTCCACACGCTTATACAATGTTGCAGCTAATTTGTATATTTTTTAAATTATATTTCCGTTTTATTGTTTTTTTTTTTTCTTTTGAGGTCTAACAAGCTTCCTGCCACCAAAAACATTTATTGGTAGCTTTGTTAGTACTGTTCTCTCCCGTGATTACCGGTAGTCTGTTCTTCTTAGACTAGTTTTAGTGTTCATTCAGCATGTTGTGGCTTGCCAATTATTTAGTAGAGTAATCATGAGTCAGAAAGGGTGTTGTCATGAAGAGCTGTGAGGATCAGCAGTCTGTGTGTTGAAAGCAAACTCAACTTCATGAAACGCCATCTGGTGGTTGGTTGTTGTACTGCAACAAGAGCTGCGCATTCTATCAAGAGCTGTGCGCCGTTTCTGAAATTACATCGTGGACTCCTGCGGCTTGTTTATGTAGAAACTGCATTTCATTTTAAATTTGGTGTGAAGTGCGCTCTATAGACTGCAAATTACGGTAAATTCCCATGCGAGGCAAAGATCTGAGCAGTCCATCCTTCACTGCACCCGTAAACTCGTGCATCTATGACAGAACAGCTTGTGGGCACCCCCTGCACAGACTCAGCCCCCACCCCATGTCTGTAATCCTCCTAATCTGTCTTCATGACCCAGGGTTATGCCATATCACCACAAGTGTTTGGTTTTGCTTTCAGCTCAGCCATGTTGACGTGCCACGTCTCCACAGAAACCCTGCCTGACCCTGGCTGCAGCCCCCGGCCTCCTCTCAGTGACACCGTGGCTCCTTCTGCCCCGTTCTCAAGCAGCTACATCGTCTCGGGCACGGTTTGGCCCCGAGCCGACACGGCGGCACGCAGCCACCCTGATTCAGGTGGAGTAAATATAGTCCGGCCTGACACTGAGGGGCCGCGTCGTGCACCTGAGATGTAAACAAACTTAAGCATGAAAAAGCCCCGGCCTACAGCATCGCTCAGATTAGCTTACGATATCCACCTCTGACGAAAGACGAGTCTCTCGCACCTCACTTTTGCCTCCGCTTTCTCCTTGCGTGACATGGGTGTTTGCGCCGAGGACCAATTGGCATGACAGTCTGACCCCCCAACCTTTGTTTCCCCCACTCCTGCTCGCCTTTGCTTTCCTTGTCTCCTCGTCGTCCGTGTTGTCCCCACCCCAACCCTTACCCTCATCCTGTTCCTCTCTCGTGACAATATCCTGGTAATGGTGGCCTTTGCTTTTCTTGGCCCGGGTGCCTGGATTTGTCAGGACGCATTTCCTGGCCGCAGACTGAGGGGGGGCTGCTGCTGCGTGGCAATCTGGGCTCACTTCTCAGGCAGCTAAACCCTTTGACACTGTGCTTTTTAATTAAAATTACATTATGATTAATCAGGCAGAAGGAGGGGTCCTCCCCCTCACTTTCACTCCACCTCCTCCCCTCCTGCTCGGTTTCCAGGCAGGTTTGATTACAACCTGTGACGGACGTTCCTCGCTGCCAAGCTGCTAAAGATGTGCTGGCAGATGCGGCGGACCGGCCAGCTTGTCAAGCCCCAGGGTTGCAGGCGGCCGGGGAGAGTGGGAGAGAGCGACAGAGGAAAAGGGGGACGACAAAGGCACAGAAGGAGAAGACCTGAAAAGAATATGGCAGGGAGCATAAAACCATGTATGTGACAAGAAGAGGAAATGAGGAGAAAGGAGATTGACAAGCGGAGATTTCAAAGCCCTGCCGACACTCCAGAGACGAGCCAGCAGGCAGAGTGACAGTCAGAGCTCTTGGTATTGATCTGCAGGAAGCATGGAGTCATGCTGCAGATCCACTTTTGTATCACAGGTGGAAGGCTGCAGAGGGTAACCTGTGTGTCTGTTTGCTTACTGAGGCTGAAAATGTTGTGTCAGGAGTATGTTGAGCGCTTTAAACAAAAGGCAGAAGCATGTCAGGGACAGACTACAACGGGTGCAAACACTGGGCATCCAGGTGACGCCGTGTTAGACAAGAAAAGCAACGAGGCCTGCTAAGATTAATTTTTTTTTTTTTTTTTTTTTAAAGAAACTGAAGAATTTTGAAAACTTTTTACTTTAATATATAAAGAAACTTACACAATTTCTTATGATTTTTTTATTTTTTTATTTTATTTTTGTTGTATTTTTGCAGACCCTAATAACTCTTGGGACAAGGGAGAGTGATTTGCATGTGTGTTCATCTTGCAAAAAAACTGAGCCGCTCACCACCTGTGAAAAGTTTGGAGAATTCCTTTTTTTAGTTTGAATTTAGAAGCAAAAGTAGCCAAACGTCTTCAAGAAACGACAAGTGAAGTCCAGTCACCTTCAAATAGGATTTATATACAGTATATATATATATATATACATACATATATACAGTGGGGAGAACAAGTATTTGATACACTGTTGATTTTTCAGGTTTTCCCACTTGCAAAGCTTGTAGTTGACTGT
>JARVGV010000630.1:21673816-21684901 GCA_031762435.1 Hypsolebias longignatus | reverse complement strand
TATATATTATGGTGTGATGAGGATGGCTGTGAGGTGAGAAGGGAGGCCATCGAATATGGAAAAAAAAAAAAAAAAAAGAAAAGAAAAAAAAAAAGATATTTTCCTCAGATATTTTACTAATTTTATGAAGTAAAATCGTGAAAAAGAAAATGTCAGAAATCCCTGAATGATGTCCTGTAAAATCTTAATCTAAACTAGAGAAATTGCATTTCCTATGAAAATGCAGTGTGAATGATTATTGCTGAAAAACAGCCGAAATTAGCTAAAAACATAGCTGAAATGGAAGAAAAAGCCTAAGATAGCAGAAGAAAACAGAAAGAACACACATTTGCTGCACTGTGTTTAAAAAAAAAAACAGAAATGAGCACAAAAATTGGGAAATTAGTTTAAAAAGCTGAAATTAGATTTTTAAATAGTTAAAGATAACTAAAACAAAAACAGAAATAAGCTTAAACTACCAAAAGGAAGTGGAAAAGACCTTGAATGAGCTTAAAAAGTGAAATTAGCTCATTCAGCACAAAACACAGCTTAAAAAGTAGCTGAAACAGAAGAAAACCTGAAACTAGCATAATTGAGCTGAAAGGAACATAAGAAGCTGAAATTAGCAGAAAGAAGTCAGTTAGGCTGAAAGTAGCAAAAATTACCACAAAAAGTTGAATTTATCTGAAAACAGCTGAAATTGGCTAAAAATGCTATAAAAAATGTAGCTGAAAATGTAGAGCAAGCTTAAATCAGCAGAAGAAAGCAGAACGAAAACTTATTTGCAGAAAGAAGCAGAAATTAGCATAAAAAGTGGAAACTATCTGGAAAAAAGCTAAAATTATCAAAGAACAGCAAAAAGTAGTTGAAATAGTTGAAAAAGCTGAAACTTGCATAAATCAACTGAAAGGAGTATAACAAGCTGAAATCAGCAGAAAGAAGTTAGAAGAGGCATAAAAATGTTGTAGTTAGCATAAAAAGCTTAAAGGAGAACAAAGCAGCTGAAATTAGCTGAAAGTAGCTGAAATTTAAATTTGCACAAGAACGATGAAAAAAGCTGAAGCAGAACAAAATGTGAAAGGAGCAGTAAAATTTTGTAAATAGATCTAACGATCTGAAGGATGTAAAACGAGCTCATTTAATTTTCTATGAGGAAAAAAGGGCAGAAAAGGCTAAAAATGTCAATAAGATAAAGTTTAACAAATGCAGTCAGCAGGATTGTCCTAAAAGAGCTGAATGTTTTGACATGTGATTTGCTGTGATAGCTTGAAAACTGTGGTACGAGAATCGCACCAAAAAACGTACAGAAGAAAAATGGATGACGATAGTGTGAACGCTTCCTAAACATTCACACTGTGACACAAACACACAGTTTTACTAACGATTTCCTGAATCTGCTCGTTTTGCATGAATGAGCGACTTCGTATAGATTACAGTGCATTAGGGTCCCAAATTATTTTGATTATTCTGTTCTATTATTAAAATATGCCATAAATGCAACATGTGCCTTGTTAAAAATATAGTTTTGGACTTGTTCAGTTAAAAATTAAAAATAAAACACACATAAACGTACTAAATATTGTCTAAAATCACAGACTTCTGGTCCGTATTAACAGTATAAAAATGTTTTATGTAATATAACCATGATGTATATTCAGTTATAAAATAATTACTTACTTTGTTGTTTGAAATTGTATGTAATTTTCTTTTTAATTAACTAAAACTTTATTAAATTATGTTTGAATTATTATTTTAAAACAGATAATCAGCTTTTTGAACACCTAAAACTGTTCTGTTCACCCTAAATATGCATTTATATTTTAAAGATGGTTTCCAACATAGCTTTTAGACATTGCACATCTTCCCCTGTACCAATAATCATTACCGATTATAAAATAATAATGTGCAAATACAGTCAGAAATATACTTTTAGTGACTAAACCAGTTGGGCGTTTTATTAAAATTAATTGCTGGTGTTTGATGCTGACAGAAACATTTTGTCTATGAGCAAAACAGTTGAACATTTTATTTATTTTATTTTTTTAATTTGTTGATGACGTTTGTTTTTTTGAAACCTCCATAAGTAACATGAGTATGATGTGACAGAAATAACTGTTGTTATGATTAAATAAAATCTGACTCCAGGAAGTCCATTGTACTGTCTCCTTAGCCTTTGTCTATTGTTTTTACAGTCATAGTCATTATATTATCAAATTATATTTGCAATTTCCAAAATGTAAACAACTTGAACCAAAAGTCGTCATTGTTCATATTAGTTTACTTTCCATTTCCAGTGAAGCTGAAAGAGTTCGTTTCTGTGCCTGTAAAGTTTGGTGAACTCTGACAAAGCTGCCGTTGTGTCACTCGGCGGAACTGTTAAAGTTGAAATGGCCCAAGCCAAGACTGGAGGCCTCAGCTGTGGCTGAGCGGAGCCAACGCACGCTGAAGGCCTTTACTGGGGTGACAAGAGCAGGGTGCAGGGAGCCAGTGCGTGTTAGCTAGCTAGAACGTTTGGTAAAAGTGCAGACAGCTTGGGAGGTGCTAATGAATGCCGGGCATTGCTAACTGTACTGTACCCAGGCTCCGGGCGCAGCCTGGCAGCCTCCTGTCCCTCCTGCCCGTGCAAAATGTGAAAGATCAACGGTTGGAGGGAGCAGACGGGAGTAATCACACACACACTGAAGTGCACGCTGTTCAACGGCACAATGACACGCGTGCACGCATGCACACAGCAACGAACACCCACTCCCCACAGAAGCACACTCAGGCCTGGCTCATCGTCGCCGTCATGTCACATCATGAGGGCTCCAGCCAGGCCAAGCCACGAGGCCTCAGCTGAGATGATTCAAGGCGCCCCGCTACGTCCTCCCTCCACCAGCCAGGTGGAGCTCCACGGCAGAACGACGGAACGACTCCAACACTCCCCGCTGAAAGCTGCTCAGCGTGGAAGTCGAATCCTGCTAATGGATGTACACGAGCAGATTTTATTTCGAAGTTGCACGCAGGAAATAAAGCGGTCCGTCGCACGTGCACGCGTCGTTTTGGGCGATGTTGGAGAGAGCTTGTCGTCTAAAACTTGCTGACTATTTTTGGGTGGCGAGATCTGGCTCCTGCTTCAGCGACAGAGGGGGAGCTGGATCCGACTGATTGAGGAGCAGTGGCAGGTGTGATTGATAAGCGAGGCCGGGGGGTATTTCTGATCATTCTCTGTACGTGGAGGCTGCCGAGGCCCCAGAGACAGCGACGCACCAGCGATGTGGGCCGCCTGCTGACAGACTCTCTGTAAGCTGTCAGTTTTCCCAGAATATGTGCCTCCTGTAGCCGAGCACCTAAAGAAATATGAAGTGTTTGGCAGGTTTTGGACACTTTTTGCTTCTAAAGTAATGATACCACTTGATCTTAACCTAAATACTTTTTAGAGGTGTTAAACAAATATTAAATGGGATGGAAATAATTTCATTAAAAACCAGTCAGAAACTTTTAATTAAAATTAAAAAGCAGACAGAATTTAATTATTTCAAGTCAATAAAAGTAGAGTAAGCCCCTAAAGTATCTTTGATGGAGACTGCCACGCTGCTGTCAATTTAAAGTTTTGATTTCACAGTACTTTATGTTGGAATTCGCTCTCAGCTTCCACTATACCAAATTTCAGCTGAATAGCTCTAAAAATGGCTGACTTGCCATATTTTCTTTTTTCCCCTTTTAGCTAAGGTTCTTGGATATTTTTTTTTTTTTTTTTTGGATCCAGTATGTGATCGGGAACGGCCTCAGCTATAACCTCACCAAATCTGAGCTCTGTTTGTGTAAAAACAGTTGAGTTAAAGCCATTTAAGTGTAGCTTTAGTGGCCATTTTGAATTTTTAGATATTCAATATTTCATTTCAACATCAAGTTTCAGCTGAACTGCTCTAAAAATGGCTGAGCTGTTGTACTTTTTCCCTTATAGCTAAAGTGACCATCTTGAATATTTGATTTGCATTAGAAATGTTTAACAACTTGCTTTCAGTTATGACCATACTATGTTTCCGCTCAATAAGGGGAAGAACATTGCGAGCAATGACTGAGTCATAGTCAGTTTTGTTTTTGCTGAGGTAGCTGTGGCAGCCACCTTGATCAAAATGACTCTATACTAGTTCTAGAGATACATCTGATGATTACCTGCTGTGAGTTTCAAACAAATCCAACAGTGATTTTCTAAGATTTCTTCAGGGAGCTCTTTACGTCATGTGACCTAGAGTTGCATTCAGGTCCAAAAAATCCAATCTGACCTAGCCACAGCCCGTAGCCATCATTTCCAAACCCCACCCAAACTGACGAATTGACTGTAATTATAGGTCCGAACCCCCCAAAATACCCAACATTTTTATAAGCTTTAACTGCTTAAACTGAATAAAAGGGGCAGAAGATCGGAGCTGAGGGGGTGTTTGTGGCCATCAGAGCTCATTAAATCCCTGCTTCTGCCTTCATTCTGCATTATTCGGACACGGACCCTGCTTTGACATAATCTGCTTTGGGATCTCACCTGTTTGGGTCACTGGCCGCGTGCGTCCGCTGAGTGCAGCGGCTGAAAGAACGTCCATTTGGGCAATGGATCGCTTCCTGGTAGTGTAGTCCCACCTGAAGCTTAACTGAACTTTATTTTACCTCTTTCAAAGCCAGTCAGCAAGCAGTGGCCTCATGTGGCTGGTGAAGGTATGGCAGGTCATGTTGCCATATAATTGGATCACAGCGGATCTGACGCAATCAAAAGCCCAACCTGGCTCGCCCATCCAGCACATTATCATGGCCCGGCCTGCCCTGAATTCAGATCGGGTCGGGCTGGGCTTTGGGCGCAGGTTAGACATGACAGCTCTAATATGACCTCACAGCAGCAATTAGCATGAGAAGTTTCTGTCAGGCATTTTGTATAGGAAAAATTGCTTCTTCGTTCGCAAATTATGTTGCCATGGTAACTCAAAACACCATTAAAAGTAATAGCACACATACTAGTGCTGAGTCTGTCATTTTGATATAAATTTGTGGGGTACACGTTACGGTTCGGGCCGCATTAAAGTTGACAGAAGAGTAAGACATGAAGTTAAGAAACCCTAAGTTAGGTGGATAATAGCCTTATACTAGGCAGTCCCCAATTAGTCTTAAAGATGTTTTCATATTTTATCTCTATTATATAATACAGAAAAGTCTTTTTTTTTTCTCAGTTTATTGACAGTTTTAGATAAGTTAATCATACCATTTGTTGGGGGAAAATAAACAATAGCGCTTTCTTTTTTGTAGACAGAAAACAATAGATTGAAAACTGCTCTGCCAAGTGCCTTTTTACCTCAAACTTTTTAAACCAAATACTGAAAAAGTCCTCATAAATAAATAAAAAACTGCTATCTCAATAAACACATTTTAAAATATCACATGCAATCATCAGGTTCGCTTAAATATACACATCTATTTACAAACCATGATGAGTGCACAACAGAAACTTTCATTCTATAAATCTTACAAAACCATTGAAACACATAATAAAACTAAAAAAAGAAGTTTGCGCTGCATAAAGATTTGTCTGTTAAGTACAAATATTACGTGCCAATTAAAGCTGGTTTTCATCTGAAAGGGATTTTAAATTTACTGCAGGATCTTGATGGAAAGCAGAACGCCACACATGTAAGTACATTTATTTTCTGCTATGACAACCTGACAGGAAGGCTCTGCTCTTTTCTACACATTTTGTCTGTGAATAATATCCAGCTGTATAAAATGAATCACATTTTTTTTTTTTTTTTTTTTAAATTTTACAAATGAATATTAATACCTTGGTCTTTTGCATCTCGTTTATTAATAGAAATGGACGCTTGATGAGTCCAATCATTTTGATAGCCTTCCATCTGTGGTCCGTTTTCACGGAAGAACAGATCAATTTCTATCTAAAATGTTATTCAGCGTGAAAAGAAAAGCACAAGCTCTAATTAAGTGAACATAGAGTTCATGTGTCTATAAAGTTCTTTGCAGTTGACTTATTTTATTGTAAATGTTGTTGCATTAGCACGTTTTAATACAGAGCTCCCACCTGAATTTAGGGAATAAAATGCCTTTTTTTAATTCTTCCTCAACTTTGTTCTTCACAGTAACAGGCATCCTTGTGTAAGTTGAGTCTCGTTATACGCTCTTTGTGATTTGTCTGGAGATGTATCTATTCATTAGCTTCAAAAGGGTGTCATGTGTATGAATTATGCTAACAGGATCTAATTAGCAGATGCAAATGAGGTTAGTCAAAATTGCACTGAAA
The DNA here is from genome assembly GCA_031762435.1 of Hypsolebias longignatus. Taxonomy (NCBI): domain Eukaryota; kingdom Metazoa; phylum Chordata; class Actinopteri; order Cyprinodontiformes; family Rivulidae; genus Hypsolebias; species Hypsolebias longignatus. The sequence continues at coordinate 21,678,645 of JARVGV010000630.1, read as the reverse complement.
AGACAGAGGAAAAGCTCCATGGGATAGTTGGAGCTCGACGGCTCAGCGACCGCCCCCATGCTGGGCACCAAATGTGATGGTTCGCCCCTGCTGCTGCTCTGTACAGGAGACAGGACCGAACCATAAACACAGACGCAGGGAGGACAGCTGTTCAGAGGTGCTTTCGTCAAAACGTCCCCTCTGTTTCATGTTTGACTCAGACTTTGTGAAATTATCCATTTTGAATGATGTCTACTCACACTTGTCCTACTTAGAGCCAAAAGTTAGTCCCCCAACTCCTCACTTCTCCTCTCCAACTGAGAACACTGAGCAACGCAGACATTTTTCACCCTCCCCTGTCCCACAGAAACAAGTTACACAACCAGCTGATGGAAGTCCAGAATCTGGCGTGAAGAGGACTCACTATTAGCAGCCGCCCACAAGCTCCTGCCACTCTGACATCAGTGGCCTAAGACTATGGAGGAGCTGGCAGGACGCAGAGAGCATGCCTTCTGGCCTCGGCAGGGAGGAAGGCCAGCAGACTGGAGCATTTTACACTCACACACACACACACTACAAAAGCTCACCAACATACAATAGGAGTCATGGCTATAGTTTACATGCTGGCAGGGTTAAAGGTGAAAGGAAGCAACCCTGTTTCCATCAAGACTCAAAGAGCAGTGAAAGGAGCTGAGTGCTGTTAATTGGCACAAACTGGTTGATGCTTGTTTACCTTCATGTTGAGCCCTGAGGTGAGCAGAGTGTCACGGGTGATGCAAGGTTTGAGCATTAGTGCAAATTTCCAACAATGCCTGGTTTGGTTTGATTCTAATTTTGTCTCAGTCCAAAACAAATAAAACAGCAGAGCTGGTTGCGCTGTTCGGCGTGTTGCTTTTGCGCTACTAGTGCGAAGCGTATTTTTAGTATAACGTGTTCAAATCTTAGATCCTATTACTGCTTTTTTATTTTTACATTTTTTACTTTTGTTGGATGTAACTGGGACCCTGTGGACACAATTTCTTACCACCACATTCACCACATATGATGCATACGACGAATAAAGAAACTTTGAATTTGACTTTTGCCCCACAGTTTTGTTGCATTGCAACACTCCATAGAAAATTCTCTGCTCTCCACTTGCTACCAATGTTTAGAAACACACACACACACACACACACACATAAAAAAGTGACATTTGGATACATCTAGTAAAACCATTGTGAAAACGTTGGTTTAAAAAAATGGTTGTGATTTTCAACATTCTACTGGGCCAAACTCTCAGAAAAATTGGTGGACATTTGAAGTATGAACAAAGATGGAGCCTGTAAAGTTTAAGTGCAAATTTGGATTTTTTTACTCGTTTTATGATTAGATCGCTGTCAAGTTTGGTTGTTCAAGCATCTTTTAAAACTATTAATTAGTATTAAATAGTAGTGCTATTAATAAATCACTGAATCAATGATGATAAATATTGATGGTCCAAACCACAATCTTTCATTTACATTGATGCCACACTTCCTGACACAATTAAAGCTTGAAGCAAAAGGTCTATGTTGACACACCCTGCCAGCAAAGCATCCACCTACAGGTATATATCTGATCACAGTGAGTTTGTTTCGTTATACTACATTTTATTCAACGTCACTTAACTTATAAGGCAAAGAGCTATGTTAATAGTGAACACTTAGTTGGACTTGAACAGACCTGAGCGGTGGAGCAAGATTCCAGATTCAAATCCCGGGCAAGCCCCCCAAAATGTTATGACTGCGTGTCAAAGAATGACTCAAAGGACACATGACATAAAATTTAGATTGCAATGTTTAAAACAAAATTTGATAGAAATATTCACAAGCAAAACTCAGAGGCAGTTAGAAGCCACAGCCAGAACACAGAGAGAAAACTATTAAATTAGCCTAAAGCTCACAAGCTGGCAACTTCCTGCCAGCCTCCCCAGTGGGTGGAGCTTGTTCCTTTTTAAAGACTTGCTTGACACTTAGCTCTGGAAAGGCAAGAAACTTCAACGAACTGGCACGTGACAACTGTAAGAGTCAAAATGTACAAAGAAAACACCTTCTGGACTTCAGTAATGATTATTATGCACAAACAAAACAAAATGAAAACAAAGCTTATTGCGCTGAGAACGCCATGCTAAAGTAAAAAGCGCCATTCACGAAGGAGCGCACGAGGCCTGCTGCCTTAAAGTAGAACAAAACTAATTTTCAATCTGTTAGTGCTTGGAGACCGTGTTATGGTTGAGTCTCAGCAATTACCGCATTAACTTTAAACTCAACATAAAATTGCCTATGTTGCCTTTTCTGCAGTTGCTAAATTTAATTAGCTGTTGCAGCCATCTTGAAAGAAAATCAGGTGAAGCTGCCCGTTTCAGTACTGTATAATTAGTGGTTCATGAGATAGTTTGCTAACAGACAGACAGATAAACACACACTCATATACAAAGACACAAGCAAACTCTTGCAATAAACTTCAAGGCTACATAAAAATTAGATTTTGCAAAAAAAAAAAAAACTAATATTGATGCATGACAGTAAGACGATGCATTTTATAAAATGGGCCTGAAAGTTTGTGATGTGAAACTATTAAATTTCATATGATCCTTATGATGATTTTTGGCTCAATAATGACAGCAGTTATAACAGATGCTTATATGAAATGCACCAGGAGAGCAGCCTTATTAACCATCACAAAGGACTGAAATCTCCTCACCGATTCCATTCATGTGTAATTAAAGCAATGGTCTGCCGTCGCTTCAACTTTAAAAAACAAGCCCCATCTTTGTGATGTTGATCAGAATTGGTCAAATCTGTTTGGGAAAGTGAAAGAGAAAATAGCTCTACCACCGTGTGAGACCATCCACTCACGTCTTCCTCTGCTCTGGGTGAGTCATCGTCATCCACCACTAACCACACAGGTAAAACGCCTACACATCATGCTTCAAAAGACCGAAGAAAATTAGACACTGATTTCTCCCCCTGACTCGATTTGAAGACAGTCAGTTCACTTTCAGGTGACTGATTCTTCTTTGAAAGGATTATTATTTTTGGCGTTAGACAATTAACAGTTCCATAGGCGAATAACAGCCCCCCCAACAAAAAAAAGAAAATCCTAACAATAAACATAATTAACTGCCACTTCACAAGAGAAAACAAAGCAGAAGCACTTTTCCTCTTTGTTCATTTTGACTGCAGCAGATCCCGTCTTCACACCTCCCACATGGTTTAACGTGTTGCATTGTCCCCCACACAGCTATTCACATACACAGACGCACAGCAGAAATACATGAAGACCCACACGCACTCACGCACACACATTTATATATACAAAGACCACATCAGCCTGGGGCTCCCCTTTTTTCTGCTTCTGCACTGAAGGTGTGATCGCTCGTTGTGCCTCTGAGGAGGTGGGGGACATTCTTTAACCCAGGGTGGAAGGGTTCGCCCTCCTCTGCCAGATCGGATCTTTAACGTAGAGAAGTCCTGCCATGAGGATCCCCTTGATGTAGCCATCAAAATAATGCAGGGCACCTCCTTGTGAAGCAGACATGGCTCTCGGACAGGTTTCATGCCATCTTGTTGCATCATCATTAAACACTATATCAAAAAGCAAAACCATAAACCATTGAACACACTAAATATGACACTTTTTTCAGCAATTTCTTCACAGTTTTGCTCAAATTTTGAATTATAAAGATTATGCTAGATAAGTTAATGTCTTTAAAAAGTACATTTTTATGTTTGTGGTCCCCAAAATGAAGCAATTTGTGTTCTTTTTTTTTATTTTACATTATTTTTTTTAAATTGGCCTAACATCTTAAATGATCACAAAGTAAGAAAATGCTACATCAAACGACAAATGCAAATGAAGTCTGAGGGAACTCTGCTGAAATTGGCTTGTTCAGTTTGACATTAACAATTATCATTTTCTGTTATTATCAATAACAGGTCAACATTTTCCTTGACTGACTTACATTATTAAGTTTATATCAAAACTGTTTCAAAAATGACAAAAAAGTTTAGCGTTTTTTAGACATAAAAATCCCCATTACAAAAACTACTGTATTTTCCGCCGTACATGTCGCACCGCCCTATACGTCGCATCTGTGAAGTGGAAAAATCCATAAATACAGTATGTTGCTTTGCCAGATACGTTGCATCTATTATGCATCACCGTTGACGCGTCGTGTTTGTTACGCGTCGCCGCTGACAACCCGGAAATGTGGGCTGAACCCAGAAATGTGGGCCGGCAATGTACCAAAAATTGATTGGCTGCCAAATAGTGGCCGCAAGAGTGTGCACGGGAGGACTTCAACTAGAATTTACCAAGATTAAAACTTAATAACAATTCTAAATAAATGTATTTGCCTGAAATTATAGCAAAGGTGTGTCTCAGTTTAACTTGTACTTTATAAATGCACTTCGATTGTCAAATCAGCTGCGTTTCGCCGGGGCGGCGCAGCGAAATGAAGCTGATTTGGTCCAGGTGAGCTGTACAAAGGTTGCAGAAAATATGGCAAACCGACTGTGTCATTAATAGCCACATTTACCTATTACATGATACAATCATACCATACCAATTTATGTATAGAGCACTTAATACAGCAACAAGGCCAACCAAAGTGTTGTACAATAGAAACTAACAGCACGGTGGACTGGAAAACATAAAATAAAAATATAGATTTCAATAGCAGCAAAAACTAAGTAAAATGGTCAACAATGTATATATAGTGCAGAGAGGATCAAAGCAAATCTCATCGTGTTAAAGGCAAGAGAATAGAAATGGGTTTTCAAGCGAGACTTAAAGACTGTGAGTGTGGGAGCCTGCCTGACACTCAG
>JARVGV010000630.1:21659232-21672303 GCA_031762435.1 Hypsolebias longignatus | reverse complement strand
AAATGAACCCGTTTTAACACAATTAATATTCTTTGGACTTGAACTAGTCATGAATAATTAATTGATAGCTGATAAGGAATTAAATCTGCCTTATCTTCGTTACAATCCTAACACTGCCCCCCCAGCACCAGACTTATACCACCACCTGGTGATACACCCCTCTGTGTGACCACTGCAGATGTGAGGAAGACTCTCCAGGGAATCAACCACCGTAAGGTTACTGGCCCTGACAACAACCCCAGGGTGGGTACTGAAGGACTGCGCACACCAGCTATTTGAGGTGTTGGCGGACATCTTCAACACCTCACTGCCAATGGCATTTGTCCCCACCCGCTTTAAGTCCACCACTATTGTCCCTGTACCCAAGTGCTCCAAAGAGAGACTGGTCATGACACACATCAAGGACACCATCGACGTCACTGTGGACCCACATCAGTACACCTACAGAAGGAACCACTCCACTGCTAATGCCATCTTATCAATGGTCCACACATCCCTCATCCACCTGGAGAGCAGAAATTCTTACATCTGTCTGCTCTTTCTGGATTTCTCATCAGGACTTTAACACCATCATCCCATAGACCCTGGTGCAGAAGCTTCCCTTTCTTGGACTGCGTCCCACACTGGGGAACTGGACTCTGGACTTCCTGACCAACTGGTGAGCATAAGAGCCACTGCATGGGATGAAACAATTGAGGTTCTGGATCAGGAGGAAAGCACCCAATCAAAAACTCTGTAGTGTCTCAGGCGGCAGAAACCCAATATGGAAGAGGAGAAACAAGAGGAGCCATCATGAAAAGATAAGTCCCTGCCTGACATGTATGCCCAGTGAATTAATGGCAATCAACAAATCCTACCAGTGGGTAGACAGGGCTGGACTGAAGGACAGCACAAAGACACTAATCATGGCAGCATCAGAACAATAGAGGCCGAGGTCTACCACACAATCAAAGACTCTGACCTGTCCAAGGTGTACCCTGCCTCCTGCCTTATGACCTCTGGAGATAAGCATCAGCTCCATTTGACTCTGAATATGAAAGCAGTTATAGAAACTGAATGGGTGGAAGAGTTCTATGCATATATATAAATATATATATACATATATATATATACATATATATGTATATGTATATGTATATGTATATGTATATGTATATACTGTACAACCCAGTAAGTCACACTGTGACTGGTATGTTGGAGTTCATTTAATGAGTTTTAAAGATATAAGAATGTTGCCATTCTTAAATAATTAACAACTGCCCTTCAAAGTCATGTTTCATTAATTCATATCAAAAATAGTTATTTTTTTTGTGGCAAATAAGCATATTTTTCACCATTTTGTAAATGTTTTTTTTCTTTCTGCATGCCAAATCAAGGAAAACAAATCACCCTGCACCTGCGACTCATCATTAAGGAAAGACAATTATGCCATTTATTGGATATCAGTGTCATCAGAGGATGGAATGAAAACCACAGCAGCGGCATTAAGGAGAACCTGATCCAGCTGTCTTTACACTCTTCAGCAGGTTTTAATTGGTGGAGAACAGGATAGAGGAGTGTGGCAAAAACATCATTATATGCTTAAACTACCACAACAGGGTATTGCTGAGATTTAATTACACTGGGCCATTGTTTAATCTGCCTCTCAATGCTTCAATTAAGCAGAAAAGAGAATGTGAGGGTTCGGGTTTCAGGCTCATTTGGGTAGGAAAGGAGAGAGTTTCCCCAGTGAAGTTCATATAACATCACACAGCAGAGATCAAATGGATTTGTCATCATTTGACTAATGACAGCAGAGAGAAATAAACCATATTAGAAAATCATCAAGAATCTCAGTCTCTGCTGATTGTTTTTGTGTGTGTTGTGTTTCTTCTGTAGAAAGGCCTCGGAGCTGATCCTGATGGATTCCCTCTTAGATTGAACGCAGCACATGATCTGATCTGAGCTTTAAGAGCCAAACGTAGCAAAATCTCTTTAGATTAGAAGGATGTACAAAAACTCCTGGAACCTTTCCCCCTTATTACTTTTGTTATTTGATCGCTAACCTCTATCTTGTAAATCACAAAGTTCATTGTGCATGTAAATAAATATTTCTGCTCTGAGGCAATCACAGACAATATTCTATCCTCAGTGAAGCTCTGGATTAAAAAATGAGTTTTCAAAAAGTTATTTTCCACTTTCAGTCAGTTTGCTGGTTTTATAATCAAATCCAAGCCATTCTTTAGAGAAATGCACAATGTCTATATGAACCCCACTGGTTATTGAAGTTCATCCAGTAAAAGTTAGTAAGATAGAGATTGTAAAACATGGAGACAAGAGGATATCTGTTTTAACAAGACTGTCATCTGTGTTTACACATGTCAGAGAGCCGCCATTAGCCATCTCATTTTTAACATGTCATGATAACATCTGTCACAGCTGTCCTCTGGAATGTCACAACGTCCATGGCTTATCTTATTTCTACACATCTTTATGTGTGCTGCTTTAATCACTTCAGGCTATGACTCCATTTTTAAATTAAAGATATGGCTTTCCAGGGTTTTGGCCAAGTTCAACTTATGCAGAGACATAACAGAGTTGTAGCTATTTTGGTCAAATCATAATAAATTATGAATTAACCCTGATAAGTTTAATAAGGTTTACTCTGTGGCTGATTTGGAGTGTTGGACTGTGTGATGATAAATGTCATGTGGTCACAAAATAACAAGAGTTGAAGTGTTTACACTGAACGGCATCTTTCTGACTTCTTCTTTTCAGATGTTTGAATATGAAGTAATTTTGGGTCAAAACAAAACTCTGCTGCTAAATGTTCTGTTCTAAAATATTCATGGTCAGGGCTGAGGCGCTCCTGCTTCTCTTATTAACGCCTTACAGGATCGATACACTCGGGTCATAAATTATCAGCAATCAATGTCTCGTAGCCTCAGAACAGAGATCTGCTATACCTAAATTACACTTAAATATAATATAGCTGCTTTCTGTTAAATTTAGACACACTTTGTTCAGAAATGGAAACAGGTGACATCATCTTCCATGAATCAAATTAAATAAGAGCAATCCTGCAACCATGGCTAATCTTTGTTATTTTAACTTTCTGCAGAGGTTTGTTTGCAAACAGAAATGTAAAAAGATAATTTTTGGAGAATTTATGTTTGAAGAAAAAATTGGAGCAAATGCATTTTCTTCAAATCTGCGATGTGCATGTTGAATGACCACGCTGTTGAAGAACAAATTAACAGAGACTAAGATCAGCAAGTTTTTCATCTCTGTCACAAGAACAGAATACTCGGAGTGAACTGATCACGAACAGCTCGGACACAGCATCAGTTCAGTGCGTGTCTTTGCAGTGAGTATGGAGGATTCCTGTTTCTCTGCCACTCGCTCTCTCCACTGCTCACCACTCAACTACTCAGTCCACCTGCTGCTGGTTGAGAAGGACTGCTGGTGTATGTCAGCTCCTACCAGACGTCTTTCCAGGGCTGGAACATCAACTGTCTTCTGGTCATTCCTGAACAACCAACCAACCTCTTGAAGTACAGCTGGTTCTAACCACCTGTGGTTTCCTCCAGGGACTCCCATGTCCTGCTCGTTCAAGTTTTTCCAAAGACCTCCATGTTCCTTCGTGGCACTCCTGTGGATCGACGTTGTCCCATCAAACTACAAACACTCCAGTTTGAATCAAGCTGCTCCTCTCTCCACAGTTACTCACCTCTGCTTGGTTCTCCTGAACACCCAGGACCTCGTCTCTTCCTCCTTGGTCTCATCTACAAATACATTAAGACATCAGTCACAGTTTTGAAAACTATTGCTGCAACATCTGAGTGAACCCACACACTCACCTTGTCCTGGTTTTCCTTTCAGCACGACGCTGCTGCATCATCTGTAGTGACTGTCACTTACTTCTGTATACGTGACTCTGGTCATTCCTTCTCGGCCTGCTAAATTTGGACGACACAATTACAAAAATGAGAGAGTAATATTTCAGGACAATGGGAACCCAGGGGAGCAGGGAGATGGGTCAAGTCTAAAGTTCTATAAAGGGTTTTTACTCAGAACATGCAGGTTTCTTACTGGTAGATGGTTGGTAAAATGAAGGGTTACAAAATCCTGTTCAGTCATGAGAAGATCCAATGTGCTCAGGAGGGCATGTGGTTGGAGGGTGATAGCTGAAGGCACACAGGTAAAGTTTTCACAAGAATATCCAAATACTTGAGTAGGTCTCAGGAGGTTCCCTGGAAAGATCACAGGAAAAAGGTAAGGTAAAGTGAGCACAAGGCTTAGAGATGCACGAAGGACTAAGAACACAAACCATAAGCAGGGTAATGCTCCAGCATCAAAGGAGAGTCATCATCATCTGTCTTACATACACCTGGAGCCTCATCAGGACACAATGTGTGCAGGTCTGGTGACTAAAGACGGGCAAAGAACAAGAACTCCCACACATCTCTTCTCAGAGATTTTGTATAAACTTAAAGACTTGGAGTGTTTTGAACCCTCATTTTAACATATTTCTGTTTAACATGTGCTGCTGCTATGCTGAAGACAATGTCCTTACTGTCAGTTACAAACATTAGAATTTTAAATTATAATTATTAGGGGCCTTTCTCTGAGTTTTACTTGTAGGTGTGGATTAAGTTAAGTTGATCGCATCGTTACAAGCATCCGCATTATTTTCCATCTTCTAGTTGTGGTCTTTAGTCTGTTAGGTAGATCTTTGGTTCCACTGGTTGAATAAAATTAGAATGTGTGGTGATCACAAAAGTCTTGGCTTTAGAAGTCATCTGCAGGGAACCTGCACGGACCTTGTGGATGGATGTAGGTGACAGAACACACAGGCCTTGCAGTCAACTGGACACTGAAACCAGAAGTTTTTGCTCTTTGCATCAGTCTTCGATCGCAGGTAAACTGTAAACCTTTGTCTTTATGCAGCCACACAGATCAAACAAGTGTCTCTGGACTGATCAAACTTATTTTTGTTTTGGTGCTCTTTCACCTGTTATGGGTTAAGTACATTCTTTGTTCCTGGTGATGGATGGATGGATGGATGGATGGATGGATGGATGGATGGATGGATGGATGGATGGATGGATGGATGGATGGATGGAACACTCCTTTCTTAGCTTGTTCAAACAGGACAAGGCTCAATGGGTTAGCAACAAGGGTGGAATCAAAAAGAAACAAGCTAGTTTAGCTCAGACCAACTGGAGAAGCTTCTTGAGAAGTCATAGCTATTACTTTATTGTTGGTACTTATCAAAAATATATACTGTGTAAGGCAATGACCTTGGGATAGATGTATTTGTTGCAACTAAGTTGGTACGTGCAAATTGTATTACTTGATACCCTGAGGTTTATGCTAAGCTAAGTTCCCTATACTTATCATGCACAAGTGGTATCAATCTTCCTATTTAACCCTCAGCAAAGGAGCAGAGAAATGCTCCAACCCAGATGTCATTCTGTGCACTAAGCACCAGTTAATCAAATAACATTAAGATCTGTAAATCTTTGTTAGCATCTGGTTCCTTTAAAATTAAATACGAGTGAATTTTGAGTTATGGAATATGTATAAAGGCGTATTCAGCCTCTGCTGTCACTTCCCCACTCTTAATTGCAGACTTTTTACATAATAGCCTATTCTAGAGTCTTCTCAACAGACTTTGTGTGTGTGTGTGTTTTTTTTTTTTTAAACAAAAATCTGGACTATTAACACTAAGTATGGGTCCAGCCCGCCTCGGCTGGTCTGTTGTATCAAGGTCTACAACTATCAGATGAACCTCGAAACAAGCGTTCTTCATCAGACAGAACGTTTGGTCCATGTGTCTAGACCTCCACCAAATCTGACCCGCCAGCACAGAAGGACACGCAAACACTCGACAGACGATCGTAAGGAACAAATACAGGCAGGCTCCTTCCCACCACCATGCGACTTGGATATGCGCTCTAACTGCTGTTCGTAATTTTCTTATCATTGACACCCACCCCTCCACATCCACATATACACTTGCCAAATATGACACCTCTACCCACAAGGAAAGACCAGGTTCTCAGTCATGTTCCAGAAAACCAGACTTAACTCCCCCAACTATATTTGTCATTGTGTCGAGCGAACCCTTCCTTAAATGCAAAAGACATCTGCTTTAGTCTTTAGTCGTTGGACAGGAAGGCCGTTTGCGTCGTCCTTTCCGTCTCTCTTCTGCTCTCCAGTCAAAAACGGAGACCAGTCCATGGATCACTTCCATGCTATGTGGGAGTCCCTGCTGTTTCAGTGGCTGCCAGTCACTCAGCCTCTTCCCTCTCTCTTTGGAGCGTTTGGCTTCATAACCACGGGAGCCCATCTGATGTGGTCCCTCCATCTGACTACCAGCTCTCTTTCCTGGGCCCAGATGACTGGAGGGACAGAGCAGACAAAAAGGGCCACAGATTGTTGTATACCATTTGCATGTAAATACAGAGCCCAGGCCTGGGTCTGGGTTCAATATTGAAGGTGTTCTCTGCACTGAGGTCCCCGTGTGTGTGCATGTATAAGCGTGTGTGCGAGTGTATATGATTGTGTGTGCGTGTGAGCATGTGTGTTTGCATGTATGTGCATGGCATGATCCAGTACATCTAAATTACACAGCTGCCAAATTGCTGCAAATGTTTTAATACAAAACCATTCTGTGGTCTCTAATTACATCTAATGGCTGCTGGATGCGTTTCTCCACAGCAGAAACCGGAGCCCTTCCTGCGAATAACTTGCCGTTTTGTCAGCTAGTTTATTAAATGATAAAACAAAGATGACGAAGTGGAAACTTTCACGTGTTTTGAAAGTAGCTACGCAGGCATTTCAGGGTAGAATGATGTTCTTGCTTGGTTTAAAGGGGCATCTGAGGGCCCTGCAACAACTAAGGCAACATCTCCGTTTCACTGTGGGTGGATCAACCTTAAACCACAATTTGTGTCTACAGCTCCCTCCCACTAGCATATGCCTCTGGCTGGTAGACAGTAAGTCAGTTAGGGCTTTCCTCTGCGTCGATCTCAAAGCTTTCATACCAGGAGAGAGAAGTGTTAAAACTCTACATTCTCACTTCTGACTCACTGATTTAACCACATTGAGGCAGGACCAGCAGCAGAATACTCCTGTGGTGTAAATCTGTTTGCCAAAAAAAAAAAAAAAAAAAAAAAAAGCACGACAACAAGAACGAAAGAAAATAAAATGCGGGGTCTTCTTGAAATGCAGTTTCTGCGTCAGGGCTAGGAATGTGATAAAAGCCTAGCTTGTTTGACCATGTAGCGCTATGGGAAAGGACAAAAAGCCAAGGCCGGGTGGAGTCTCTGTGTCTTGGTGGACGTCACTGGTTGCTGGTTTGTTGAAGTGGACAGCGGTTATCCATCTTCCCGACACCAGCTCACCCCAACAATCATCAGCCGAGAGTATGTATGTGAAAGGGGGCATGTTATCTTGGAGGCTTAACGTCGAGTCGATACAACTCCACCACCCTCCCTTACACCTCACGTTCCGGGGAACACATAGATCCAACCTACGCTGTCAAACTTTTAGCACCTGCTATTTGGCTTCAGTCCCTCAGGTTATGTCAATTCCTCTGGCGTTGCAGGAGGATGGGCTCAGAGAAGTGGGTCAACAACGGCTGATGCTAAAATGGGGATGAGGGTGAGGCTCCAGCCACTGGTCTGTCGTCTGCTTTTGGTAATTGCTAGCTGCGTGTTCGTCCCGCGACAACATAAAAGTGCAGATGTAATTCAGATCAATGTTTGTAGTCAGTGCAAAGCATTAAAACGAGAATTCAAAGTAGTAAAGAGTGGATAAATATAGGTTTCTTCATTTAGCTGCTGGAAAACATGTAAAACATGGTGTGTCACTCATTAGTGCTTGGAGAATATAAAAAAAAAAAACTTCATCCAACATGGCAAGCACAGATCCTGGCTTCCATAATTGTACCTGCTGCTTTTCCCAAAGGTCCTGGGTGACACTTTCTTTAATGCAGTAATCCAAAAATCATGTCGCCATACCGCAGGGAATCCAACACGGCGAAGCAGCTTCAATCCTATTTCCCTGAATGCAACCGGTATGTCTTATTTTTCCGAGATTTGCCTTAACACAGCGAATTACTGTTGCCCACATCTCCAGATACACATCCCTGCAGTAATCCACGGCTCATCTCACAGATTGCAAAAAGAAATCAGGACAAAACCATGAACGCACAGAGCAGCACGACATTGAGACTGAGCCCTTTTTTTAATGCACTCAGCTGTATTTGAATGCATTCTGATGATTTCCGAGGTGCTGCGTTGTAGACATCCTGCAGCCCTCACTCTCCAACTGACAGGGGACAAGTCACACTCTTGTGATTATTTTCTCTGCGTAATTCTCAACGTATTTGTTTTCTTCTTGCAAAGACGCAACAAAAAATGTGCAGCAATTATTTTATGCAAACAAATGCTTCCCCGCTCGCGAGAGAAGGCCGAAAAATGAAGGAGACAATGAGATCGAGAGGAGACAATGTAATTGATGCGAGCACTTAAAGGGAAATTCATGAAGCTGCCACCTTTGCATCTTTGAAGACAGCAGCGTGTCTGTAACATAAGCTGTTCCTGCAGGAAAGACCACTGCTTTGATTCAACGCTCGCAATCCCCGCACGCTGGAAAATATACTGGGGGACGTTGTTGATAAACATGCAAGATAAATTCTTTCCAATAAAAGTGTTCTTCAGGTTAATGATTTGCGGAGGAGCGCGTTGCGTGGCATTGTGCACACAGCACCTCCCTCCAGGGGTCTCAGTAGCCAGGATCTCTAATGAGACTTGCGTTATTAATCCTTGCAATGGGGTACATGAATTCACTCTGGAGCAAAGGCTTCTGCAGCGGCGCTGGCCCATAAAACAGGGAATGCATTCCTTTCATGTGCTGTGTTGATGATCTACTCTGACAACAATATGGTGGGACTTCCCTTCCCCTGTCGAGCGAGCCCTGCCCTGGGGCCAAAGAGGGTCATCTCAGACACACTTGGACTTTTATGGATGGTCAAGAAACATGCTGACAGGTCACAAGTGGGAGCTCCTTTATGAGCAGGACCTCCACATCCACCTCATTTGGAATTAGCTTATTTATAGGCGGCCAATAAATCAGCTTTATTTTGTTTTTTACTTTGCGAATGGCAAAGTTTGGAGGGACGCTTTAGGCCATGGCAGTTACAACCATAACAATGTGGCTGTTTTTGCAAGATTTCCCCCTCAATGGGTTGGTAATCATCTGCGAAATAAAGCTGTAGTGCACAATAATCAGCTGTGAATTTATTTATCCAAAGCCGGGTGCCGCACGAGCAAATTCTTCCTGAAACATTAGAATTTATTTTATCATCCGGTGGTTTTTGCTGATCGTCGAGAGACTTGTACTATAGGAAGGTGTTGACAGAGATGTTGAATTCAATGCTGCTTCCTTTGATCTACAGATTTACTCTCTCTAACTTTAGAAGGATCCGACACAGAGCGGACATAAATACACAGACAGATGTTATGTTGATTTTAAATCAACTTCACAAGCTCAGTGGATTTCTTATTGAGGTTATTGCAAAGAGGAGAAAAACAAAATATATATATTTTTTTACAGAAAAGTCTGCCTTGCAGGTTAGAGTAAATGATAAAGCAGGTTGCAAATAATTTGTAAACTTGATCTCAGGCGTGTTTGATGCCGTCTGTCTGGGCTCAGAAGGGTCTGGGGCCTGATTGACAGGATGTGGTGCATGTTGCTCCGGTCCCAGTGGCCCCTGTAGCCAGGCTTTCCTGTCCCATTTCTGACACCATCCAATCTGCCTCCAGCCGAGACTCTCCCTCAGCTTTTCACAGATTTGTATCCCCATTTTCCCCCCAATTCATCTCACCCCTACCCCCACCTCCTTCTAGTTTTCTTAAAAGACTCACATGCACAAACCCTCCACACAGAGAAGGATGCAAACACTAAAATGAGCTGAAGTTTATGTTATTGGGTTATTCTCACCCAGAGTCCTGCTCCATCACTAGGGAGCGCTGTCACTGTCCTCCGGCCTGCACAAGTCAGAGCTTTTATTTAGTTGTAAACTTTTTGTTTCTTTTTTAAATATCTGATTGCTAAAGATTCAAAATTCTCTTTTCATTTTTTATGTGTGTGTGTGTGTGAGAGAGAGAGAAATGGTGTGTTATCAGGTATATTCATCCATTTTATTTGTTTGATTTATTACCAGACATAATTAAATCTACAGTTTAAATCCATTTATTGTTGTTTTTATCTGTATTAAGCCAATGTTCATGGTTGTTTTTTGTGCTATTTAATGCATTTATATATTTATCTTTATTTGTTTGTCATGTGTTCATTCATGTGTTCATAAACACTCAACACTTTCACGAAAAGAAGGAAATATATAACCTTTACTTTACATTTAAAGTCAATTTAAACACAGTTTCCACATTTTAAAGACTAATATTAAAATTGTAAATAACCAAATGAATGAAAAATAAACAAATCAGGGTGTCACCATAAAAAAAACGTTATTTTACGGCACAGGAATCTATTTAAACGATTTTTATTTTTATTTTACATCAATTGCACCTATTGCAGATATTTAAGTCATATTTAATGGCATGCATCCACATATTGATTTGTTTAACTGAATTACGTAGATTTTTTTATTAGATTAAAAAAATAATAATAATTCTGAACGGAAATAAACAGCCGCAGCGTTTTAATTCATCACTGAGAAAAGCAGAAGAAAAACTGGCGCAGAATAAAATCTTCTGATTCAATTCGCCTCTTGTTTTATCGAAGGGTGAAATGTAAAAAACAAAATAAAATCAAAACATGTTTGAGTTTCAGAGCTTCGTTTTCAGCCGATACTTTTCTAAAATGTGCTGCTGAAGAGGCGGAGAGGTCCAATCATGGGAAACGAGGTGCACATGTGACTGCGCGCGTGCTTTTCTGACAGGGTTGCAGTGTTTGCACCGGGGGGGGGAGACGGGGCTGAGCCGGCGAGTTTACAGAAACTGTGTGCGCGCGCGCGACCCGAGCTGCTTGGAGAGTTTCAGGTGCGCCATGTGCGTAATGGTGCCAAGTCCGACCATGTTTATCCTGCGAGGTAAAACTAACGCAACGTTTTTACTTCGTTTTGTTCTGTTGGAGTCTCAGCTGCAGGATGGAGTTATGTCGCACTAATATTGTTTAGATTTATAGATTTAAACTTCACCATAAATCTCCCTCCATCCCTCCCGGAGCGCAAAAGGTTCAAATAAAGTTTCTTTCGGCTGCGGGAGCGCACTTTCTAATTGAATTGCAGCTGCGCGCCTATTGGCTGCGGACAGGGCTGACTTCCCGCTGCGCTCCTCTCCGCAAGCTCCTCCTCTCACGCGCACAATGTGCACATTATAAGAGCCGCCGAGCATCTCTCATCCACAGCAATACCTGATTCCGAACTCTGCGGGGACGCGCCATCCTTGGTCAAAAAGGTGGGGGAGGTAGCGACGACCCCGGGGCCCCGCGGCGGTGACACCTGCTTCGGCTGAGTCCGGTTCCCTGCACTTTTCCTGGACTCCTTCAGAACTCCTCCTTTTATTCAAGATAATGCAGTTGGAGAATATTCTTCCCAGCGCCAGCATCAACCTACCCAAGACCTTCTACAACCTGTCCTCCTCGGACCCCTCCAGCTCCAGCCCCAGGCCCCCCTCGCAGCTCGAGTACCAGGAGGTGGAGCGGACCGAGTCCGAGCCCGGCGGCGCCAATAAGAAGTACCTGAGCGGGGTGGGCAACGGGATGCTGGGGGAGGGAGAGGGGGACGGTTTTACCAAGAACGATGGGAGGAAGGGCTCCCCGGTGCTGGGGGAGGACGAGCTGACGAGCAGCCGGCGGTACAACATAGATGAACTGGGTTCCGACAGATACTTCATCTCGTCCTCCCAGGCGAGTTCCGACATGGCCAACCCCTGTTCCCTGTTCCCATACGCAGGGCAGACGGGTTCTGTGTACAGCGGGACCGGCGGGTCCAGATACCCGGCCTCCCTGCATTACGGGTCCGTCCTCCCGCCCGCGGGTTTCTCCGCTCCGTCCGTGTGCGGCGCACGGAGCCAGTTCGGCGGCGGCGGGTACCAGTTCAGCCAGGGCCCCGGCTGCCTGTACCCGTCCTACTCCGGGAGCGGGAGCGGGATCGGGTCCATGTCTCTGCCCGGGTCGGCTGCAGGGGCCCGGGCCCAGGTGTACCTGTGCAACCGGCCCCTGTGGCTGAAGTTCCACCGGCACCAGACGGAGATGATCATCACCAAGCAGGGCAGGTAAACAGCCGAGGCCTGCGAAAACATGAAAAACTAATGATAAATTAAAAATAATAATTAAAAAAAAACATTAAGTTACAAAATGAGCAGAAAGCTTCTAATCAAACGAATAAATTATATATATTTTTAATTAAAAGCCGTTCGACCGTGAATGGATTTCAGATAATTATAATTATTTGCTCCAAGAGTTTTGATGAGCTCCTCTCGTGTTGCAGGAGGATGTTTCCATTCCTCAGCTTCAACATCACCGGCCTGAACCTCACGGCCCACTACAACGTGTTCGTGGAGGTGGTTCTGGCCGACCCGAACCACTGGCGCTTTCAGGGAGGAAAGTGGGTCACTTGTGGAAAAGCAGACAATAATATGCAAGGTGGGTTAAAATAATTAAACTTGTATGTTTATTTTTGTCAACTATATATTTTTTTAACTTTTTAGAAATAATAAACTAATCATATTTTAATTTAATTAATACAAACAGAACTACAAATGCTAAGCTTTAGGTTTGATTTAATTCATTTATTTTAAAATGATTTAATTCATTTATTTTAAAATGAAGTGTTTTTTGCAGATTAATATTTGGTTGTCAGATTTCTGAATTTATTTATTTTGTTTTGAGGCCTTCCAGCATGAAGAGTCAACTTTAATAGGCCCGATAAAATTTAAATAAAAAAAAAAACGTTTTCTTTGCTATTTTTAATTTAAAATATATATCAAATGATTTAAGGTTTTATTTATTTAAACATATGGTTTGGAAATTAATTTTACATCTGCTTTTATATAT
>JARVGV010000630.1:21634012-21650903 GCA_031762435.1 Hypsolebias longignatus | reverse complement strand
GGAAGGAAGGAAGGAAGGAAGGAAGGAAGGAAGGAAGGAAGGAAGGAAGGAAGGAAGGAAGGAAGGAAGGAAGGAAATAAGGAAGGAATTTTTTATTGATTTAATTTATTTATTATATTTATTCATTTCAAATTTAAAACAAAAGAAACAATTTACAGATTCATAAGGAGAGAAAAAATAAAATGAAAGGAAGCAGAAGAAGAAAAAAATTATATCTGCCCCTTCTTAAAACAAAATCAATTCAAACAATCAATTCAAGCAATAATCACATGATTCTAATCAATAACTCAACAATTTAACAGTTTATAGAACAAGCAGTATTTACCATTTACATGTCTCAACAATTTAATCTTAATCATTTTCTTAAATACATACATTGACTTAGCTGTTTTGACATCATTTTCCAAACTATTCCATAAACCTATTCCATGTATTAAAGTGGACCGACCCTTCAAACTCATTTTATATTGTGGTTTAACAAAAATGTCTGTTTCCTTAAGATTATAACAACTATTCTTTCACAAGAAGCCTTCGAATATTAGAAGGTAGTGTGTAATTTTGTGCTTTATACATTAGTAAGAAAATAAAATATTCCACCAAATCATAAAAAACCAGCAGCTTCAATTTACAAAATAAAACACTTGATGGATGATAGTAATGCGTTCTTGTTATAATTCTTACAGCTGTATGGGCACCAGTGAGCCCTGCAACCTGAAAAGGAAGAAGCAGGTGAAGATAACTGGTGGTACATGGATGAAAACCATTATGCATTTTTCCATCTTATATTTATCCTCTAATAAAACAATGCATTCCTTGTTTTATTTATTTATTTTACCTCTATCCATCCACTTTGGATTATTCTGTTAAGCTACAAGATGGTGCTTTGGTTTAAGGGATGCTTTTATATTTAGAGATGCACCACTCTAATATCAGCATCTGTATCGGTACCAATATGGAAAAAAAAAAAATCTTGATTGGGTATTGGTTACAATGTGACCAATCCGTAAGAACAGGAGCTTAATGCTGTTTATTTTAAATATCTGTCAACCAACCAAACTAGTGAAGCAACTATATTTTCCTCTTATTTCAGCTTCTTTATTGTTTATTTTACATGATATTTAGAATTCCTGAACCATTTGAAAGGTCTGTTGAAGTTTATTTTTTCACGTTTGACCAAAGATGTCAACCTCAGTTTCAGGTTCTTTATCATTATTTATTTTACATTGGATGTCATATTTGCACTGGCTGAACAAATTAAAGGGGTGTTGTTTTTACATGTTTGACCAAGCTTGTCAAGCTATTGGTGTGTAAGTGTGCTGTACTGGTGCGGAGTTTTCAATAAGTTTGTAATTCAGTGCATTTATGTTTCTGCTCGGATCGGTATTGAATCGATATATATCGAAACTAAACATCAAATGTCTGTATCGTATCAGAAGTGAAAAAAGTGGATCGTTGCATCCCTATTGATTATTGCTATTAAGGTTGTTGTGGATTAGCTTGAAAAGCCAACGCCTTTGAGATAAGTTGTGGTTGAGCCCAGTCTCTCACCTCGTCTGACAAAACTGTTTTACTTCGGAAATAAGGAGCAAAATTCATTTACGTTGCTCACGAGTCAACAGTAGATGCATGAAGACTGAAAATCCATCAATCAGACTGAAAATAGTGCCTCCTTCCTGGCTACCACATCTGGCAGGTAGGGATCTCTGACTTGGAATTTAAGAAAACGAAGACCAAAAAAAGAATTAACAGCCATAAAATACATATTTTTAATTTAAAAAATGTGTTGACGAACTAATAAGTAGTCCAAATTTGATTTTTTTTTCCTCCTTCTTCCAGCTTAAAAGATGGGCTGATTTCTCCTTGGACAAAAATATTAGATAAGGTTTTTATCAGTGAAGTAGGCGGTCTCGCTGTCGAACAGCAGTAGTTGGACGGTGATGGGTGTGGACGTGAATGTCCAACTCGGAGACGAGGCAACAGCGATGGAGGAAGACAGACTTGTTATCAGTGTCCTCGGTGGAATCTTGTTTTCTCTGTCGGCGTTGGCATTTCCTCCTTGGCTTTCTCAAATCCTCTGGTACATAAACAGCAAAGGTTGACAGAAGGCCACACAGATAGGTAAAGTTTGGTGATCTGGAATCCAACAGTGCTGTCAAGCAGACAGAGAAGAACAAAAATAACCTGAGAATTTACCTGAATGCTTTTAACAGAAGGTATACGACATAATATTAGACAGTTATGCACTAAAAACAAAAGTGAGAGAAAGACTTGTTCTACAAAGTATGTAAAAAATGTTGACTTGGCAATAACATTAAGTTCACACTAGAAGAGTGGGATCAGTATGTTTAGAGATTGATCTAGACCAGGGGTCTGCAACCTGCGGCTCTGGAGCCACATGCGGCTCTTTGGTCCTTCTGCAGAGGCTCTTTCAAGCTTTGACCAAAACTGAATTGGTTGTTAAACAAACAACAAAAAACGACTAGTTTTAGCAGTTTTTATGTTGTTTCATTTGCAAATACGTGGATATTGGAACAAGTATAAGGAGTAAAACTTTAACTTTATGCTTTATTTCCATACTTAATTCATTTTTTTTCTACAATTACAAAAAAAATACCTAGATTTGTATATCCAATAATTCTCAGTTGGGTCATCTGGACAACGTTTCTATAAAAAAGAAACTGTCCAGATGACCCGACTGAGAATTATTGGATTTGGTACCTGGATTATTGCGCATGAACTTTCTTGCCTTGATCTTTCTCTATACAGTACTTTGAGTTGTTGTTAACGTGAGTGTTATCACCATCTGCTGGTGAGGAATGTGTATTACAAGGTTTTTGTTTAAACTTTGTGATCTGCACTAAGATGTTTCTTAATAAACAGAAAAAAATCTATTTTAATAATCTGGAGAAGTGTAATCAGGACTTTCTTTAGGAAGGATGTTGTCCTGCTGAAATTATTTCTACTAGCAGTTTTTTTTTTTTTTTTTGTAGTCAAACAGAAAATTAGTAAGTTTTGTTTAAATGTACCAGTAACAAAAACAACTATCACAGTTTTTGCTCTTCTTTTGTCATGTCAAAATATAGAAGCAATGCCTAAAATAAATAAATAAATAAAATAAAATAAAATAAACTAGTGCTTTTGCACCAAAAAGGGCTTGGTGATATTACCAGGAATAAAATAATTCATATTTAATTAGATTTGTCCATAAGAACTTATTTCAGATCCCAGTGCCTCTGCCTGGCTTTTAGCCAGTTCAGACAGAGAAGCATGAACGAGGAGGAACTGCTGCAGCTGCTAACAACAAGAAGTTTCATCCATGTTGCACATCTGAGCCAACAGGGTTCCCCTGGACTACCTGCTGACCCTGACAGATTTTGTCAAGTTTGTTAATGACAGGCAGATTTGCAACATTTTAGAAACTGGTGTCTTGTGTGAATGCTGATTTAGTGTTCACACCTTTTACTGGGTTCTGATGCACGCTCAACAATCCATCAGCCGATCAGCTGATGGTCCTGAACAGCTAGTTCTGGCTGTCACCAACAAACTGATCCACCTGACAAGGTGCTATCTGTAACACTGAGTTTGTTGCAGCTCCTCAGATTGAAGAAGTCTTCTGGATAAAAGACGACACGTTTCAACAGAGAAGAATCCGTCAAGAGGTTATCGACTCACCTCAATAGATTCAGTTATTTTATTTCTCTATGTCTGTTGCATTCAGAACATTGCTGCACACTTTATGCTATTTTAACTATTCGTACGACAACACATTTGGCTCATTAAAGAAATTGTTGTTAATCATTTTGGTCTAAATATTTTTTACCGGTAATAGTTTTGAACTATTATTTTCCCCAAAGGAAAATGTTGACATATTTTTATTTGCATCAAAAACAATGATCTCTTTGAAATCTGCTACAGCATACCTTTGTGCTACTTTAGCTATTGGCTAGTTTATTACTACAATTAGATAGCCTTTAGCTATATTTAGCTAGTGGTTGCTCCTTTTAAATGGTAGCTAATCTTTTAGTTTTACCTACTTTCAGCTTGTTCAGTCAGAAATCAGAATTCACACTAGATTCTCACAGAAAATGCTGTTTTATTTCTTTATTTAATCATTTTAGTCCTCACTAATTCACACAGGCACGTCTTTATTTAATTTTATTCAGGCAAAAGATAATCAAATCATCTCAGTTCAGTTCAACATTATCTCGATAGCGTAAAAGTCTGACTAAGACGCTCCTTTTAGCTCGATGCTTCATTTAGTGGACTGGGTCTGCTCGTCAGCGGTGGGTGGACCACAGCGCTCAGATGATGCTCGCAGGTCTGGTGGAGTGAGACCTCATTGTGAGACGAGGCTCAACCTTGCAGGGACTGTCTGGAGAAGTGTGTTGGCATGGAGCACGGAGGTGGAAGAAACTTGAGGTGCTGGAGAGCCTCACGTCGGTGGCCTCAGACTGTGCAGACGGGGCCTTGATTCACTGGTGCATGGATAATGTTGGAGAGTATCTCGGGGCTAAGCTGCACTTAACAGTACATTGATTTCAAACCTCTGCTTTCCCTCTGGAGGGCAGTGGAACGGACCTCAACAGGCCAAACCTCCCCTCCTTTTCTCCACAACTACAGTATTTATCATCCCCACAAGTCAACCCTCCCAGTATCCACCCTTCCTCGTGTTGATTTGGGTCAGCTTGTCGCTGGCTTCAAATCCCCCCATCATCTAAGTGTCCTGGAGGAGTTGAGCAGAACTCAGATGCACTAAGGCTCCCAAAAGACTGTGGTCTTGAGAGCGGTGTTTGGGTTAGGGCGTGCAGAGGCAGCCAGGCGGAGAAGATCTGTGGTCAAAATCAATGCATTGGCACCGTGATGGAGCTTTCTGACAGATTGGGGAATTTCACATCCTCTCCCTTCTCTCAGAGCACCGCCACCTTCACCACTGGAGACAAACAATGTCTGTTACTAATTCTGTTGGCCTTTCTGATAAAACATGATGATAACTTTCTGATCATAAACTATCCATACGTGCTCCATTTTAAGTTCTCATAAACTTGTATTATAAAAGTTCAAAAGTGCAAACTGTTTTTGTGCATTTAGCAGAAAAAAAACAATCGTATTTTCTGCCAAAAACTAATTTACTTCACTTTAATTGTTCGTTTGATTCCCATGCAAAGGAAGAGAAACTTTCTCATCACCTACCACACCTTTACAGTCTGCATCTCTTTATGTGAATCCCAGCACAGGTGGATGCCAGTGTGGCACTTCTCTCCTCCTGTTTATCTTCTGACTCATCTCCCAGCTGCATTATACTGATGCATGTTTCAGGAGCAGTAAACACCTTGCTTCTTTGTGCGCTAATAGGCTCTCAGCATCTTTAAGACTCGGGGTACAATTAAGAGGTGATAGTTTGATCTCCCACCTCGCAGTTCTATTTCTGAGCTGCAGCGTGATCATGCTGGAAGTTGATGGGCGGGTGAGGAACGAGCTCTATTTAAAGGCAGACGCACTTCTGAAAGAATTGACTACTTAGACCGTTTGCACCTGTCTGGGCCCTATCACAACTGTGTTTTCTTTAATTGCAGTTAAGTTTATGACAAGAGCACCTAATGATGATGTAATAATGAGGCTGTTTATTGCACTGAAAGAATGAAAACAACATTTTTAAAGACGATTCTCTGAAACGTGTGGGTTTTTGTTTTAGCAGGTCCCAACAACTTTCTCAACAGCATCAAAAAATGTGTGCATGCACGTGCATGAATACATATTAATATTTAAAGCAAACAAGCAAGCAACAAGAACAATTACTTTTATGATGTGAGTGAGATACAGTATTTTGATTTCTTGCAGTCTTGCTGTCTTGCATAGAAAACTGTTTGATACAACACTGCCATCTGCTGGTCAGCAACAACTATTACAAGTTGGTTGCACTTTTTTTTTTTACAACCTAAATAATACAACACAACTTTATTCATAAAGCACTTTAAAAACAACACCCACCAACACAGACAAGGACGCATAAAAACATACAATCAATAGATACCATAATAGTAATGAACTACCAAAATCATAATAAAAACATTAAAACAAATAACTTAAAAACAGTGAAACCAACATTTCAAGCTGAGTTAAAAGCCAAAGAGAGAAAAAAAAATGTCTTCAGAGAAGATTTTCAAACAGGAATTGAGTAGCTTGTCCATCTATATTTACAATTTCCACATGTTTTTGTAGGTTTTACTCATAGTTTGTAAAAAAAAAAAAAAAAAAAAAATAGGTTGAGTAGAAAACATTAAAAGGTAATTTGAATGTTTAGCTGCAGACTCTCGGGGCCTTTCTGTGTGGAGTTTGCATGTTCTCCGTGTGCACCCCTGGGTTTTCTTTGGCTAATCCACAGTTTACACACCTAAAATATTCAAGTTAGGTTCACTGGCAACGCTACACTGTTTGTAGGTGAGAGTGTGATGGTTGTCTCTACTGTCCCTGTGATGGACCTTACATGGACTACTCTGCCTCTCGCACAGTGACTGCTGAAGAATCAGCTCCTTTTGTATGGATGAATGGCAGATTGACTGTTCTGCTCAACAGATTTGAAATGAAATGACAATAACTATTTATAAAACTGAGATGCAACGCTGCCAAAAGGGTTTTAAGACATTACTGTATTCAAGCAAAGGCAGAAGAAAAGATCCAGACAGCACATTTTGTTTAATATTAATTCTGATTAATGTAGATAGAATTGTCTGATTCTGCTTCCAGGTGCTACAAACCTCAAAGGTCTGGATACAAGCCAATATAAGCATTATAGTTTTATGATATGACCACAGCCAGGGCGTTAAGAAGACCATTCAAATTTTAACATCTTCGCACAAAGTATCGGCGGACCAAACAACACCAGAATAAAGCTAACATCCTCATTTTAGGAATGGCAAATGTCGACCATTTCATTACTAAATCCGTTCATTATCTTTACCTGCTTCTTCCTTTTCAGGTCGCAGGGGTCACTGGCCTTCATTTAAGAACTGTCCCTGCATGCTGTGGTTAGGCCCCTTCTTAAAATACCTCACCTTGACCCACCAGTTTGGTCAAATTTTAGACCTATTTCTCATCTGCCTTGTTTAGCTAACATTATAGAAAAAGTTATTTTTATGCAGTTATAACCTGTTTTAGAAAATCATAGTATTTATGAAACATTTCAGTCTGGATTTAGAACCCGTCATTCTACTGAATCATCCCTGTTAAAAGGCCATAATGACACTTCCATGTCCATGGATGCCAAGTGTCCCGTTGTTCTGGTGTTGCTGGACCTTACAGCTGCATTTGACACAGTGGACCACACTGTCATGTTGTCTCGTCTTCAATGCTATGTTGGAATATCTGGTACAGCTCTCAGGTGGTTCACTGCCTACTTGACCAACAGAACGTTCTCTGTCATGTTGGGTAATCTGTCTTCCTCTACTGCACCTCTCTTGTGGTGTGCCACAGGGTTCTAAGCTTGGTCCTCTCCTCTTCTCTCTGTACATGCTTGGATCAGTGATGGCCGGACACCATTTTTTCTTTTCACTGCTATGCTGATGATCTACAAATTTATTTACCAATGAAGCCTAAAAATACTAACCTTCTCACACCTTTTGCTGATTGTAATACAAACAGTGACTTTACCTTTTTTTTTTTTTTTTTTTTTTTTAATTGAAGGAAATATTGAATGCATCTTCCTCAGTGATGATGCTCCTTGTAACTTTTGTGCTCTGACATACAAGTTCAGATGCACAGTTAAAAACTTGGGGGTGACGTTTGACAAGGACTTAAACTTTGGTAAACAAATACAGTAGTCTCTGTAGTCAAGGCCTGTTTTCATCAGTTACGTCTCTTATCCAGAGTTAAACCATTTTTAAATCGTTCTGATTTAGAAAAGGCCATTCATGCTTTTATCACTCCAAGACTTGACTTCTGCAATTCCCTATGGAATCTCCCAATCCTCCATTAGACGCCTTCAGTTGTTCCAAAATGCTGCAGCTCGACTTTTAACCAACACCTCCAGATGTGAGCACATCACCCCTGTTTTATTTTCTCTCCACTGGCTTCCAGTCGATTTTAGAATTAAATTAAAAGTTTTACTGTCCACTTTTAAAGCTCTCAATGGTCTTGCCGCACTATCTGACTGATCTTGTAGCTGTTTGTGAATATAGAAGAATACTGAGACCATCCAAACACTTTTCCACTGTCTGTCGCAAAGTCCAACTACAAATGCTGGGGTGACCCGACCTTTTCTGTCATTGCACCCAGACTCTGGAACCAGCTACTTCAGGACTTGTGCTCCATCACTGATATGGAGCATTTCAAGTCTAATCTTGAAACCATTTTTATTCAGGCAGGCTTTTAATACCTAGTAGTTATTTGGCAATCTTGCTGTGTTTTTTTTTTCTGTTTGTTTTTTTATTCTTAACTGTTTGTTTTTAACTTCTGTATTGTGCAACACTTTGTGCACCTTTTGGCTGCTGGAAAGGGCTCTATAAATAACGTTTGATTGACTGACTGGTGCCCATGTCCAGCTATCACTGTGCGGGAGGTGGGGACACCCTGGACAGATCACAAGTCCAACGATCTCAGTCACGCCTAGGGACAGAGAGTTACCAATCAGCCTAATATGCATGTTTTTGGTCTGTGGGAGGAAACCAGAGTACCTGGAGAAACCCATGCATGCATGGACAGAACATGCAAACTACACCCATAAAGGTCCCACGGCCGGGATTGGAACCAGCGACTTTCTCTTTGAGAGGCAACAGTAACTGTGCCACCGTTCCACCCCATTACTAAATCATAATGTAGAACAAAATATATTTTCTCCAGTTGCAGCAATTACCCATAAATTAATTTAACTTTGTATCTAGTCACTGACCTTAAAGAAAATCGCATTGAACAGAAAATATTACTGGAAAAAAATTTACTGATTTTTTTTTTTTTTTTTTTTCAAATCTTCAATGTAAAGTTTTAGGTTGGGAGCAACTAAAACAGCACCCGGTAATAAAGTTTAATTCAATTATTGTGCTAATTTTTGGGACAAATATAAATTGACTTCACAAGTTTATACTTGTGGATATACAGTTTAACAAGAATTTAGCTAGAAATAAAAAGAAATGTGTCCTACTACATGATTCGGCATACACTAAGGCCTACAGTATAAGTGCATTGATGCATAACATGTATTTGTCTAATAATGTAGACGTAATAACAAAATAAATTAACTTTGGCTTTTTAAATATGCATTAATCATTGGGCCTTCCAGAGGAATTAATTCAGAGTGTTGTCCAAGGTTCAGACTAAATCACACGCAGCTGAAATTGGTTTAAAAGGTTTAAGCGATCATGTGACTTCGAATAAACAGATTTAAATCTGTCTTTAGCCACTGACTGCGGCCAAAAGTAAAAGAGCAACAACCATACACTTAAATTAATCTGCATGTTTTGTTCTAAACAATGATGGTGCATGAGAACTGGGTTAAAGTACGAGTCTTGGATTAAGTTTATTTAGAATGGTTGCAAGAACATATATTGGAATTAAGGTTGCACAATGAAATGATGGAAGTTTGATTTATTGTGTGCTCTTGTCCGTGACGCATTGCAGTCCAATTCACATTGTTGGTTCTCCAATATCTTATAAGACCTTGTTAATCCCAGGTGATGTCTGAGCCAGCATGGCTTTATGTCTCTCACTCACTCACGTAAAGTTGTTGGAGCGGTGCCCTGATCAGGATTCGAACAGCTGATCTTCTGTTTCAAGGATATGGCAGCTGCCACTACTATCACTGTGTCAAAGTGCACGGCCGTTTCAGAAAGTAGAAACCCGATGTGGAGGAGGAGAAAGAGGAGCAGCGCCCTGGGAGGATGCAGTACAAGGCCTAAACCACTGCCAGAATGAAAAGGTGACTGAAATGATATCATGCCAAATACAGAACAGGAATATATATTAATATACAGTATATTAAATTTGAAGTGGAAGACATATTGAAAACCGCAAGAGGAAATTAAGATGTTGTAAAAATTTACAGGGACAGAGATTAGAAAAACTG
This sequence comes from Hypsolebias longignatus, assembly GCA_031762435.1. Lineage (NCBI taxonomy): Eukaryota > Metazoa > Chordata > Actinopteri > Cyprinodontiformes > Rivulidae > Hypsolebias > Hypsolebias longignatus. The sequence goes on along the minus strand of JARVGV010000630.1, from coordinate 21,640,849 downwards.
GGTTTGAAAAAAAAAAATCCTGCACAACATAAAACAACAGTTCGGAAGAGTGCAACTTAATGCACTCTAATTTGAGTTTAAACTCAGAATAAATCTTATGTGGTCTGTTTGAAGTACATTTTGAAAAATGAAATGCTAGTTATTTGAGAAAAATAAGATTTTACAGTCAATAGAAATTGTACTTTTGTTTTTTATACAATTTTACAATAAATTTGTATCTAAAATACAAAAAAAAAATGTAATCAAAGAGTAATTGAAATTGAACATATGCAAGAGTACAAGAACAAAAACAAACAAAAAGCCCGCTTGACATTAGGAGACAGATAAATAAACCCCGCCCTTAATTTTACATTTTCAAATATGATTGGCTACAAACACACATTTGAAAGCCAATTGGCTATTGGTCCCTGTCAATCATGACGGGGGGGCGTGTTCCTTCCCTGAAGTTAGCAGAATCTGTCACCTCGCCTGGTTTTTTACTGTACCGGTGTGGCGCGGCTACTGAACGCATAAGCGGGGTTGAAAAGTGATTGCAGGAGAGATGGACCGTTCTTTGGAACAAATGAACCCCCTTTTGACAAGAGTAAGTACCTTCAAAAGACACTATAGTGCCTTATCTGTTATCTTTGAACATCTCTTTGTCCTTTTTGTCTTTTTTTTCTCCCCCCAAGTAACAGAAAAAGAAAACCATGTAGAGACTATTACTGTATTGCTAGCCGGTGTCGTGCCAAAAAGTGATGTCCTGACAAAAAGTGACCAGCCGCTTCGGGAGCGCGCACAGCCACGCTACAGGTTGTTTTGCGGGCTCTTGTGAAAATCAGAGGAACATTTAATCCAAATGTGCATTTCATTTAAGTGTTTTTGAACAGAAGTTGCTAATAAATTAGCCAAAAAGTTAAGCTAGCTCGGACAAACATATTGGATTAGCTTAACCAAAAAAAATCAAACAAACAAACAAACAAAAACAAAAAAGGCATCTGTATTAGCTGACAAATCTGTATACTGTAGTCCTAAAATTGAACAAAACACCATTATCTTGCTAAAATCTGATTAAGCCTGGCACTATTTATTTTATTAATAGTAACTTCACAGGGGTTAGCATTTCCTGTCAAATACCTCTTTATCAAATCTGGTCATTCTGTTTGATTGTGACAAGGAAAAGAAACAGCAAGGACGATATTTTCATTCAACCTTTATTTAGGCAGGTTAATCCCATTGAGCCTCGATGACTCATTTACAAGAGAGACCTGGAATAATATTTGTCATGCGAGCTACAGAGAGGTTTGTACCAACAGAGACACCACATCCTGTCTGTTGCGTGTCGCCTAAAAATAAGCATCACTCACAGCAAAGTTAACAAGTCTCCCCCACCAAAAAAAGAAGCTGGTTGTAAAAGCAGGCTGGCTGTGTGACGTCAGAGGTGGGGGTTGATGTGCCCATGTCTGTTCTTCTTTGCCCACTTCTTTCATCTCATGTTTATTAAAACCTCCCTGGAGCTCTACATTAACCAATTCAAATCCATAAGAGCATGCCAGTTGTTTGGCTTTCAGTGGGGGCGTTCATCTGTTTAAAAAAACATAAATTCAATGTTGACATTTTGAAGTTTGCTCATTGAGCGAGGCTGGTAGGAGACAGTAGAGACGATTCTTTCAAAATAAATCAAATGCTCTGGGAAAGTCAGGATTGTCTCAGCGACCACTCTTATTGTTAAGTTTAACCAAATTAACTGAAAACTGGTTGTGGATACACATGCACAAACTCTGGCATCAATATACATTCAGAGCGATTTCTGGTTTTCAAGGTCGGCGTTCAGCTCTGGTCTTTTAGTCCTTTACGTTTGCATTCTGTGTAGACTTCTGTATACAAACAGAATAATAAATTACTGTAGTTGTATTGGCATTTCACGTTGCGGTAAACAGGCAGTCCAAGGTGAACAGAACAAAACAAACGTTTTTGAGGAAGTTATTTCCAGATGTTTGAATCTGGAATCCCAGCTGATCATAAAAATGAACACAAAGCTGAAACTTGAGAATAATTTCTAACAATTTTTCTTTGGATTAGGAGGTAAACAATAGTATTTCACTTTCATTTACACAGACAACAAATAATAGTCACTTAGCTGTCAAAGAACAAACTGGAAGTAGGCATGAACAGATCAAGACCACAATGCATTGCAAAATACAGATTTTGATAATTATTATCTGTAAAAAGGTAAATAAGCATAGGTAATCAACAATTTAGTGACTTTAGCTGCTTATTCATTCATTCAGTTAGATTGAGTGATAGGCCAACATTCCTTGAATTTATCTCAGAGGGGGTTTGACTTATCCCAGTCAATGTTGAAATCTGCCAATAAAATCTCTTTGAATTTTAAATTTCCTAGGAATTCTGTCAGGGAGGACAGTTAACATTAATTATTAGTAGTATGTATTTTCAAAATCAAATGATAATAGGTGGTAATACATAAAAAGTGGGGGTTTGTACAATTTTTCAAGGGTACTAAAGTCTAAATAACATGTTTTGTCCTTAGAAGGTAAAAACAAATACCGTAAGTAACAAATGGGGAAATATAAATGAAAAAAAAAAAAAAAAAAAAAGCACCCCAAAAAAAAAAAAAAAAAAGCAAAAGCCATAAACATCATCCATCCATTATCTTTACCCATTCTTCCTTGTTGGGTCGCAGGGGTCACTGTTGCCATGTCCAACTATCACTGTGCGAGAGGCGGGGGACACCCTGGACAGGTCTCCAGTCCATCATAGGGACACATAGAGACAAACGAGACAAACAACCATTCACTTGCTCTCTCTAGGGACAGTTTAGTTACCACTCAGCATAACTTGCATGTTTTTGGCCTGTGGGAGGAAAAAACCCGCCTACACAGGGTGAACTTGTAAACTCCATCCAGAAAAGTTTGGGAAAACCACTATCGAGAAAAAAAAAATCTAAAGGTCACACTTACCCAGGTCTGCAGGTGCAGTGACCACTGATGACAACTCAGTACTTCTTATCAAGGCAGGCAGCTCTTGAGACCTGCCAGACACTGAGATGGTGTTGTCATGATGCAGAATAATCCTTTGGACTGTGGGACGAAACTGGATTATACCCCCCCCCCCCACCCCCATACAAAAAAAAAAAAAAGAACCTCACAAACACAAGGAGGACATGCAAACCACCAAACATCAACGTCAACAGCAGCAATGTTATTTATCTATTTTTGTTCTTCTCTGTATTGTGTCCATCTCTAGGTTATTTCATATTTTGGTTATTTGAAGTTTGTTTTCTGTCAACCAGTGTGCTGTGTATGCTTGGACCATCTTTGAATTGGACAAGACTGATGGGCAGTGCAGCTTTTCTACAATTTGCACTGATTTCCACATCTGGCCCGCACTAACACTCTGTTTCCTTCAGCGGAGACGAGCTGGCCGTCCTCAGAGACGTACGGGCCAGAAATATATTACACTAGCTGTTGGTTGAAGAAAACTAACATGGCTGTTACTGAAGCAGAAATTAAACATGTATAATCTGGACTTTTGCTAACAGCTCTTTGTGTGGACCTTGCTTGGTTTTATTTGAAAGTGTAGAGATTTAAAATTAGCCTGCGAGTTCTTTGATGATGGCGTGTAGTTTTTAAGAATGATTGTTTTCAAGCATGAAATTTGGCTAGCTGTTAGCCTAGCCTGGACAAAGACTTCTGCCTTTTCTGCATACTCTGACCTCTATGACTGACATCACATCAGATGAAGTACTATTTAACAGGACTTCACTTATAAAATGACCAGACTACCCCTTTAAGAGGACAAGCTGGAGATCAGCGGTAGAGGAGGAGCGGCGGTTTGGGCAGCAGGCCTGTAATCACGTTAGTTTCTTGCAGAGTGTCCACAAGGACAGGATGGAACTGACACATGTGACGAAGACAATCGGCTCAAACGGTCACGGCTTAAACCATCAAAGCGTCACACACACACAGAAACACACACTCATCACTCGTACTGTACACACAAGAGAACAGGTAATACTGAAGTGGAGAGAAGGGTGAGGGTAAAAATAGCACGAGGAAGAGAAAAAGACGAGTGAGGGGACGGGTGCAGCAGTTCTGAACACGTTTGGCTCGGTTGAAATAGTTGCCATGGCATCGAGATGTTTCCATGGAAATGCTAGCTGCCAATAAAATGAATTCGAGGAGGATCTCCACAGCAGGTTGGCAGGAAGGTGAGAGCAATGTGGGAGAAAAGGGGGAGAAAGGGGGTGGCGTTGGGAGGAGAGGAGGGTTAGAAACATGGAGGACGCTTCTCTGTGTTCCAGTCAGGCGAGAGTGTCAAGGGGAAAATTCCAGGTAAACAAGGTGGTGGCGGTGGGGAAACATGGCACCGAGGCTGCTATTTCAGTCCGGATGGGTTGCCTTAGCAACCGTGGCCTCCGACAACAGATGGCAGGTGAACACACGCAAGCTCGACTTGTTGCTGATTAACGTATAAACAGTGCGCATGCAGAAACTCACCGAGAAGACTCGCCACCGTTCCAGCGAACTGACAGACGGGATCTTTGACGACAGACGTTTGTTTACGAGTTTGCACGAGCGAGGAAGGTCACGGCGCTGCTCCTTCAGCATCGAAACAACGTCGACGTCTGCTCCTCCTCCTGCATCTTCTTTCAAACCCCGCCCTCCATCATTCCACTCTTCTTGATGCCCTGTCTGTCTTTATCGCCAGCCACGTGCAACCGTTTGTTAGCCTGTTAGCACAATATCTCATTAACCAATGGACAGTGTCAAAAGTTAGTCATTAGATGTAGATAGATGGAATAACTTTGAGTCATCCTCATTCAAGATGGGCGACTCAGCTAAGCAACTGTAGCAAACAGAAATGGGTAGAACTTGGTCATTTTCATAGACAAGCTAAATATTAATGTAGTAGTCGCTGAGAGTAATTCACAACACATACGCTGAGCTCTAACCAATTGCTCGAGATCTGTTTTTAAAATTTCCCCATCAATTATTGGAGTCAACTGTGTCTGTCAGCAAAATATCTCATGGATCACTTGAAGGAGTTTAATGAAACTCAGAAAACTATTATTGGATCATCTAGCACTGTTTAACATTGTTTCCGTACCACAGAGGGTTTGGAAGCAGCTGTAGCCGCCTCACACGTCACTGTGAGCTCTACACCAAAGCTGACTGGCCTACGAAGGACTGAAAGATTTTGGTTTAGAAGCCTCTCCTTACTGAAGTTAACTCTTACAAATGGCTGCTCTGTTCTACGCTCCAACATTTTCCATTCAGTGGTTTCCTGCGTTCAGACAGAAAGAGGGGAACAAGCATTCAGCATCCAACAGCGTGGGGGATCACCTCCAGTCTAAATTTCTCATTTCTTCACTATAACCAATGTGAATCTATTGATTGGTGCCAGTGTTTTTAAACTTTTTTTTTTTTTTTTGCTCCAATGTTCTACATTTTTTATGAACATTTAAATTGTCCAAATTGTTGTCCATTTTTGTTTGTAACATACGTCACTATTTTATGGCACATGTCGCAAACGTCTTGCTTAGCGCCCCCATGAAAATAAAAGCTTGATCTCAATGGGTATTTATCAAAAAACTGTGTCAATCCAGTCCAAGACTGCTGCCACAGCCAACCAACCTTAGAAAACACAAAAGGGCCATAATTCATTCAGACACTGAGGTAAAATTCAGTGTTGTGGTAGCTGAGCATCATCCTAACACACTGTTCAAAAGTCTTTCTCTAAACAATGGAGTTCACTATGGATGTTGGCCCTGACTGTTAGCAAAATACCTTATAATCTGCTTTATGGATTTTAATGAAACTTTCCAGTGGTTCCTAAACTGCGGGGCCCAAGCCATTGTAGGGGCAATATGAATGAATGACAAAAAAGAATGCTTGGCCACTACTAGTGTAACAGGTTAATAATATTACTCTAAGAAAAGCTTCGAATTCCACCAAACTGGTAATGATTTGTTAAGCAAATCACTTATATATACTGTATTTTTTATATTAGTACCTGTTTGAGTAGGTACTGTATGTCCTACTGCACATGAACGCAGCCTAAGCAGCGTAGTCACGTGATTCCACCTGGCACATTCGAGACGGCGCCACTAGTAGATGCTGTTGTTGGAGGTAAGATGTTGTGCCATACCCTGGATTCTTGCTTGGTTCATGTTTCTAGGTTATATACTATATGTAATGATTGTGAATAAGGCTGTTGTTTCTTTAAACACTGAACTTTATCTGGCCTGTTTGAGCCGAAATTTGCAATATTTGAATGTATAGTAAGCCAATGCTAGCTTGTGTGTCACAGTTATGCTAACGCTAGCTTAATTTCGCGCCTAGTGTTGAGCCATTTTTTTTTTTTTTTAGTTTTATGGATTTTATTATGGATTTTTCTGTGTTTTTTATCATATTAATTACATAGGGTGTTGTCTGGGACCAGGCTGTTAGAAGAAAATGAGAATTAAATTTCATTTTTGCTCAACAAACCTTTAACTTTTTTTTTTTCCTCTCAGGGAGTTGTTTCTGTTTTTAATCCCATTTTGCATGGATCAGCATTTAAAAAAAAAAGAAAAAAATTATTGATAGTTATGTTGAATATTGTCATTTAGTAAAAACAAAACTAAACAAAAAACACAGTAAAGGTATTTTTATTACTTAAACCTTTTAAGTAGAGGAGGCTGTGGTTCATATTGCAACCTGTAAATTATTATAGTTTACTTTTATTAGTTTAACTGTTCAAAAATAGTTGGTGTATGAAATTCATTCATTCAACCTTTATTTAGGCAGGTTAATCTCATTGAGCCGCGAGGACTCATTTACAAGAGAGACCTGG